>DWRC01000118.1:0-10689 GCA_018250675.1 Astraptes naxos | reverse complement strand
GACATAGGCTATCTTTCATCCTAAAAATATATTATTCCCGAGGGATAAAATAATAACTTTTATACCTACAATGTAGGTACATTTTTATACTTACGGCCTCTTGATATGAATTTATTACACACATGTACACATTAGTGCGAGCGAAGCCGCGGGCAATTCAGTTATAAAGTTAATTTCACTTTTACAAGCTCCCCCTAAGTGTTTCAAATTTCATTTATTAGCTCTTTACAAATTCATTTCTTATGTAGTCTGTTTTTGATTACGGAAAAGAGAGATATACGTAGGTACCTACTGCTATTTTCAACTTAAATGACATTTTTTAATTTCTGTCTTATAACAGCAGTGTTTAGCGCTGCTGTATTCCAGTATAATATGAAGGGTATTTTTAAAATTATTTACATTGTATGTAAGGGAGGGATGTTATATATTTACATTGTATGTAAGGGAGACATACTTAATCGAGGCGTTCCAACTTAGTCCTCAGGGGTAGTAATACACTGTGGCCGACCTCAGGTAAGACTGCGATCTTATCTGGGGTTGATTACAAATGTCCATGGGTGTCCCAATAAATAAGTTTGTATAGATACTATTATTAATAATTCCATTTATTCAGAAAATTATTGTTACCTTTAACCATTGCTGTGGAATGCGCGCGTCGTACATAGCGTCGAGGGATTCCCGCAAGCCTTGACTCATGACTATTGTACCATCGATGGCTAGTTTCAAATCACATAGAGTGGTGTGGACTGTTTTTATAACTCGCTGGATACGATCTATTTCTTGCCTAAAATGAATTTCGAAGTATTCTCTTACATTCTATTTTATTGATTAAACTTCCAAGTTAGGTGCATTATAACGCTTTGAAGGTGGTAAAATCGTCCTTGACTACGGCGTCACCACCGCCACACCTATTTTTTCCTAATAGCAGTGTTAAACGCAGCTGTGTTCAAGTCTGAAGTGTGCGGTATGGGAGACATACTGTCTTTTCTGAGGCCTCCAACTTAGTACTCAGAGGTAGCAACGCATTTGTGGTAAACGACTAGGACTCTTGTCTCATTTGGAATTGATAACAAATGTACATGGACTACAGTGAATACTTTCCATCAGGTGGACTGCATGATCACTTTTGCTTCTTCCACATTATATAAATGAAATAACAAAACACGCTTTTACCTCAAAAATATGTTCATCGGAAGAAATGCACCCATCTTCTGCAATGCTTCTCTGACTTCAAATGTGACGTATTGTTTTGGAAGTTTTTCTAACATATCCTCTGCCAAACGATATACTATAGTTTCCCTAGTTTCACCCCCTTGACTGCCACCTTCCTTAGGCTGAACGCTCAGAATGGTATCCAATATATCCTTGGCGCTATTAATTTGATAAGTTATATCTGCGTTACCATGCAGTCCAAATACTTCTGGGGTATCCGTTAGAGGCAACTGGTTAATATAATCTACATAACCTTGCAAGTTTCTCGTTTGTGGCACCTTGTATCCTTTATAAAATTCAAATCCAGGTCTTAATAATACATCACAAAACCATACATTTGTGAATGTTGTCAGAAGCCGTTTATCAAAATCATCCGTTACCCTTCCACCATATTGGACTTCACCAAGCATGTAACAGATGGTGGGCCAAGATATTCCTTTCTTTGGATCGATTTCATCAAGATGATTTTGTATAAATTGGACACTAGCAGCGTAGTCGGCTTGATTAAACTCGTACGGTATGTTCCACCCCAGAGGGCCAAATTTCCTTCTTTCTTGAACAATCGTATGTAAGAATGCAACTGCGTATAACAGTGGAGGCCACTGAGACAAAGATGAGTAATCTAAAGTATCTTGAGTTATGTTTTGATATGTTCTTTTCATGCTTGCCCTTATACCTTGAGGTGGTTCGTTGGTAAATTTTATCGCCATTTGTAATAACCCTATAGGAAAATCGGTGTGTACTTCTGTAGTGAGCCAAAGACGAAAAGATTCTTGAATATGTTCCGTTTCAATAAGAGCGTCCATAGCTTCTACACAGAATGGAAGCGACAAGTGGATATTTTGTAGCAGCACCCAGCCTCCTTCATTCATAGAGTCTGATATCATTTTACGAGCTACAATTTCTTGTCCTTGTCCCATAGACACAGCCTTCAAA
The DNA here is from genome assembly GCA_018250675.1 of Astraptes naxos. Lineage (NCBI taxonomy): Eukaryota > Metazoa > Arthropoda > Insecta > Lepidoptera > Hesperiidae > Astraptes > Astraptes naxos. Next base: position 8,541 of record DWRC01000118.1, on the reverse strand, counting down.
ACTAAAATACAGTGTAATTTTGTGATGACTTTGTATTATTTAACGTAGACATGTGATCGTAGCTATAAAGAGTTTTTCATATTTACCTATCTCTTTGGATTTAGCCAGAGATGCAATTTGTGTAGAAGGATCTGATCCAATAGACAAAATACATATAAGTGGAGTGCGTGGCTCTGACTCTTCCCAAGTAGCCTCCAGATTCAAAATACAGCCCTCTCCATATTCCGGTCCAAGTGAATCTGAAAAGAACACGCAATGAAAGCTAGTAACTAATTTAATTCTGCTAACAATCTCGATTAATTTTTTGCAATGAAATCGAAATCCAAATATATGATTGCATAATTTTAATAGAGGTACTTAATGTTTCGAGTCTCATTAAAACATACCAACAATATATTTTCTAGCTTGCGACAGAGTTCTATCTGGACTCCAAGATCTAATTAGAAGCAATTTTCGGAAGACATCGAGGCTCTCTTGAAATCCACTGGGTATAATTTCTTCTTCAGGTTTTGCCTTTTCGTACCAAATGCGCCATTCTTTTTCATTCGTTGATATCTAGTAAATAATACAGAATTATTGTACAAATTTTCTCCTAGACGTCATCGTTCTATTCCACAATGTATTATAATACTTTATTTACTTACTTTGTTCAGTACATCTGAAAATACCTTTAACTTGCTTATTTCCACTAAATTTAACCAAGTTATGTCCAAGATCCATCTGAATGGCTTTGGCGTAACTGCGTTAAGATCTAGTGATGCCCCGCCCTTTACGAATGCCGTAAATTCATCGTGAGAGATCAATTCACGCTGACAATCAATTTTCATGGCCAACATAAGTGTGAACAACGCTTTGTGTCTTTCGTATAAACTTCTTAAAGTAAATGCCCATACTTCATGTGTTAAATATTTTAATATGATGTTTATTCGTTCTTCTGTGATATTACTTTTAGCAGATTTTGTAATGGAATTGTCGAAGATATTCAGAAACTGTTTTAAAGAATTTTGATACATAATGTTAACATTACTCATTTCTACAATTAAGAAATACAATATAGAACCTCTCGCCGCTACAGCTCTGAACTCTTCTCGGGCTTTAATAATTTTCTTTTCAGTGACCTCGGCTACTTTTAGTTTTTCATTTACTTCTTCGGCTGTGGTTTTTGTAATTTGCAATACTTGTATAAGGGCTTCGTCGTCTACTAAAGATCCCACAGAAGACGTTAAGCGACAGAGTAAATTACTTTCCAGTTCTTTCATACTTCTCTGGTTCTTCATAACTGATTCAAATAGAGCTACTCTCTCTTCTTCTAAATCAGATTTCTCCATTAAAATTACTCGACCCAACAGTTGGTCCTCAAGACCTTGCATTGTTACAGTAAAATCAATTATGGAAGTTTTTGCACTAATTTCAGGTGAGTAAGGAGGATTAGGCAATTTAGTTGTTATATAAAGCATGAATCCAGGCATCACATCGCATTCTTTATCACCAACTATAACTTTTTCTATAGAACCAGATTTAATGAAGTTCTTTTCCAAAACATTGTCAATAACAGGATCTAATTCTACTCCAACATCTTCAATAAGCAGTGGTCTGCCTAGCGAAAGACTGTCCTCCAGATGAGTTCTAAAGTATTTATGGTTAAGTGAAGTTATTTGAAGTTCGTTCGAACTTTCCTTATTTTTTATCCAATTTTTCCCTTGACTTTGTGGATCTACCAGCAATGGGTATGAACTTGATTTAGTAACTATCAAAGCATTTTGTACAGATAACTCATCATTTGGAAGACCTTGTAGTGTCCACTCCGATATAGTTGCACTTTCAACTAACATATTTGTGATATTTAAATTGTCAGTTACGGGTATTTGCTTACTTTTTAATATTCCCATCCAAGTGTTAAATAAGCTGTTTCTAAACTCTTGGTTGTACGGACCACAATATGATAAAAAGCCCGTGGCTAAAACAACGTCACCAACTAATCTTCCTAATTGCTCCTTAAAGTCTTTGCTTTGTTGAGTCCATCTAATTTTTTCCCCTCCGAGACCATTGATGAGTGCAGTCGCGGCTGTCATCTTTCTCAGACATACGTTTGCGGCATCAGTTAACTGTTGCTTTTCAGAAACAGCAGATTCATACTGCTCTTTTACTTTTCTAAGAGACATCTCTCTTTCTTCAAGTTGCCTTTCAGCTGATGCCAAGTCTTCCATAGCAACCTGTGAATGTAATTGATAGGTTATACACATTTTTGTGAAGTTATGTTGTGTTTATTTAATAAAAGTTCCAAGAAATAATTAGATAAATTTGACTTGCCTTCAATCTTGCCTCTTGGAGTAAAAGATTAGCTTTTAATGGTAAAACTTCTTTATTAACACTGTGGAAGAATGCCATAGCTTTCGTCCAGGACAGCAGTCCTGCTACGTCTCCGCAAACCCTTTTAGCCGTATCCATATTGTAATCCTCCATTTCAAAGTATGGAACCAAGTGTTCCACCATTTCGTTATTTATAATATCTTTTGGATAATTTTGTAATTGCAGCAAGAAAGTAGTGCTAGCCATCATCTACATGAAACCAAATTAAAATTAGATTAGTTTTTGTTTGAAATTATTCATAAAATTTGGCGGATGACATTGACTTACCTTCAGAGATTCAGCCCATGATGGCTTTGGACATGGAGCCGCTGTATCTGGTATTAAGGTATGTAACCTTCTTTGGAATAGAATTAACACGCAATCCATAATTCGCATAATTAAATGTGGTGGCCTTCCTAATTTTCTCACCGTGGCTATATGTGCAGGCTTAATGGTATTCAAGGCAGCCTCAGCTTCTTCTAACGCGGGTTTGGCCGCTTCCAACTTTATTTCGGCTTTCTCTTTTTCTTCAGCTATGTATGCTACTAATGCTTCGGCTTTTTCTTTGACAATTTGTACTTGATTTTTCACTATTTCTGCTTGCATGGCTCTTTCTGTAACTTCCGTCAATACCCGATCGGCTTTTTCTGATGCTAAAGCTAGATCTTGTTCCATTACAGCTAAGTCTTTCTTAAGAACTTCGACGGAAATCGATGCCTCGCGGAGTTTTTCCAATCCAGTATCCATTCTTAATGCTCCATCACCAAGCTCTTTTTGTTTCATTTGATATATAGTTTTATAGCCACCGATAAAACTAAGATATGATTTTGGAGTTACATGAGATGATCGCCGGAATCTTTGAAAATACTCTGCTGATACTTTAGAAACAACATCTTGAATAGTACCCAAAACAGTAACAAGCTCCTTTTTAACTTCTTTTGTGCATTCTATTTCGAATTCCGCCAAAAAATGGTCTGCAACGGATACGAGTGCATCTTTTGGCCAAGGTTGGAACCAATCAATCGTGCAGCCAGATATGAGCGCTGGAAAACGCATAGCTCTATATCTGAAAGCCTCACTGACCTGTAATTGCAATGAAATTCATTAAAGGTGTTTTACACGTTCACGATTATTCCTAACGATATTTATTTTTTAATTGTAACTTACCGGAGAGAAACACAATACTACATGGAGGTTCTGACATGTTCTGTTAAGGAAATACTCCATTACTAGCTCGTTGGTTAATGTTCTTTTCTGATTCTCGCGTTTCATAATAGGAGTAAGTTCTGAAATAATTTCTTGTTGTTCGTCTTTAGTGAATAAGTTAGAAATTACTCCCGAAGACAAAATATTATTCAGGTACTCTAAGAAACCTTCTTCTTTGATATCCAAGTCTGTGAAGATAAAGGTTGTCCCTTTTCCTTGAACTCCACACGATCTGTATAGTAACTTTAAGTCTTCTAGGAAATTTCCAACGTTATATGATCTTGTCAATGCGATTTGAAATGAACGATATCCCGCGATAAATGTTGATAGTTTGGTAAGGGATTGTTTTCCAGAACCACCAACGCCAACAAGCATGACATTGCCTCTAGGATGTCTTATCACTCGAGATATTTTTACTAAATGAAGCATGGCATCCGGAAAAAATACAAGATCCATCCCAGAACCGCGAACCATTTCATTAAACTGGGATAAGAACATTTCCAAACGATCTCGGAGCTCACTGTAGTCAAAAACAGGTTCGTACACTTTTGGTAATTCCATGTCAGCATCTTCACCTTCCTCACCAGTTGGTTCTGGAGCATCTCTGTTAAAAATAATAGATATTGCTATATTCAAGTAATTATTGTTTTTAATAAAATAACGAAACATGTTATATTTAAAATATTGTGATATTTTGTACAAATATATGTATAATTGTTTTTCCTTTTCTATATCACATTCAAAAAACACAATACATACCTCATAAAGTCTACAAACACTGGGTCCTTCTCCATCATTTTCTTGTATTCTACTCCTAATACTTCTTCTGCAATGTCATAGAGCGCTTTGTTGAACCAATCCTTATCTGTCTGGTGGGTGAATCTATCTGAAAATACTCTGGAGCATTCATGTTTCCATAATAACATTAAACATTTTTCTGATTCAATTACAGTCGGTAGAGTTCCAATCATGCCTTGCCAGACTCTGGACAAATCTCTTAAGGAAAATACATAATGAAATTTGGCCGGCGTAGGCAATAAATTGACTCGAGTTCTCATCCATAGCTCCCTGGTTAGAGGTATAACTTTTTTTATTAGTGACCTAACTTCAACAGTAAATCCACGCTTAGCATTGTAATGACCTTCGCCGATTACTTTAAAGATCTTATCTATTGAATCATTGTTAGGTAATGGACAGTTGAATATGGAAAATTGTCGCTTAAGCCTTGCAGGAATATCGTTTCTTCCTCCACCTGAAATTTATATACTCAGTTAGATAGATAATAAAATATAATTAAAAAAACCATGAAGCAATACATTTTTTTACCTGGCTGGCCCATTGCACCGAGAAACTGTATATCTATGATGGTAGTAAAATCTCCGGGTTTCTCCAGACTATAAAAACCACCCATACTCATTGTTTGCCTTACTATTTCATTTGTAATTTGATCGCCCCATTCATTTATTTGTGGTAAATTAATGTCATCTATAAATACTAACATCTTCTTTCCACCTGGTGGTCCGAACGTCATACCACTACGTTTCTCCACATAACTTTCTATAGTTTTTTGAAATTGGTATGGGCTTGTAGCCGATGAAAAATTAAATGAACGGCCCATAAATTGTTCTGGGTTGGCATTCTTCATGTAAGCTTTCATCATGACTGTTTTAGCCGATCCTTGTTCTCCTAGTAACAACACTGCTTTTCCTTGTTTGGCAATACAATGTATAAGGTAGTTTATTCTCACATTGTCGACAATAGGCACTAAAATATTTGAATAATCAGGAGTTGCTGTATCAGGGTACATGTAGTTAGTCATCAAATCATCCCATAGCTCCCATTTGCCGGGATGTTTCACGTAAAAGTCAAATAGAATACTGGGCTTATTGGTAGGATGTTTGGGCAACTCTAGTACTTCAGCAAAAGTAGATTTTATGTATTTATCAAATCGAATCCGATCACCAGTCTCCAAAAGGGATCCAAAACCCCAAATTAAGGAAAATATGTAAATTTTATGTAAATGCTCCGGAGTAAACAATATTATTTCTTCCCCCTTTTCCTTTTCTTCGTCATCGTCCATGTCTCCATTCACAGATTTACTAGCAGAAGGGTCTTCTACTTCTACAATTTGTGGAGGCACTAAACCTTCTAATAAATTGAGCATTTGAAATACAATATTGCTTTGGAGTACTTTCATGCTAAATATCAGGTTTTGTGTACACCAAGTGTACACGTTTAAAAATGTTTGCTCAAACAATGCGCTAAACACTTCAATTTCCCTTCCAGATCTAGTTTTTAACCATGCACTCAAGACTGAAATAAATTATTAATAACCATTATAAAGAGATCATTTAAGTTTGACTCATCAGTTCATTAAAGCACAAAATGCGTAATGCTATGGGCATCATAATAATTGTAATCACCTGGTTCCCAATCTAAGCCTGAAGAACTCATATATACCATTCCGTTTCTTGACACGGTTGCGGGCGATGCATTATCAATGTTTTCTGGTTCGAATATGATTTTGGATGTCGGTGACATGGTTAATCGGTCGCCATTGGCCAAAGTAAGTGTCTTATTGTCATCAAGTACTGAATTCAAATTTTCTATCCAGATACTGTCCACAGGCCCATCTAAAACCAACCATATATATTCTCCTGTCTTGATCTTCAGAGTTTTTCTCCACAGCGCTGAAAATATTCCATCCGTCCAATCGTTGGTTGCTACATCAAGTCGTCCAAACATTTGAGCTGCTGTAATTGCTTTTGGATTCATCCTCATTTCCCTGTAATTAGTATTATATTTGAGGTCAATGATGTTATTGATATACACCTCCCTAGTGATTACGATAGTAACCTTCATATAAAATTAATATACCTGTGCGGGTTCTCTATTTCCGATAGAGCACTCATTAAAGTATGAATGCAGGTTGTTTTTCCGGCCCCCGGCGGTCCCAGAATCATTATACCATGACGTACTCTTTGTGTTTCGTACAACTGAAAACATATTATTATTAGTGTTTTAGTAGCAAGTAGTACCTATTACTCGTAGTTATTATTGGTATTTAACTAAACTAGAAAAATAATTATTGATATCACGATACCTGAATAATTTTCAATACCCACGGTGGATGGTAAATCAAACCATTCTGATCCACTTGTTTTTTAATCGCTTCTTCTAATTCATTGTATGTCGTTTTCTCTAAAGCCTGATTGGGGAACAAATCCGCTACAAGTGATATAAAAAGTGGTTCGTCCTCGTCGATTAACTTTGATAAGTTCATGTCCCTCAGAACTCTCATCACAATTGTACTCTCATTGTCCTTGGAATTAACCCGCTTTACTGCCCCTAAAGTTCTAAGCACTGAGAGAATATTCCTTAGACCGAAATCATAATGGACCTAGAAATTTGTATTACATTCAAAATAATTATTTTATTATTCATCTTAAAACAACATACATTTGTAAATAATTCAAACATTTTTAATTACCTGTTTAGTCAGTTGCTCTTCACATAACTTGTATAAAGTATAGAACTTTCGGGCCAGCGTTATATTTTCGAGAAAGCCACAAGAAGCTAATTTTACTCTTATAATGATTTGTCGATCAGGTACCATCATAGCCACAGTACGAAATTGTATTTTCAAATTCTCTGGCAATTCTTTACGGCCCGCGTATCCAGGATTCTGTTGAGAATTATTAATATTTAATCTTTATTTATTAAGTTATATTATTATTTAAGAACTTTTCATATCATCTAAATAAATGTTATATTTTTCGCAATCTAGATCAGTCTATTTCTTTTTAAGTTTTGTATATCATTCCTCGAAATTCTTATCAAATTCGATTCATAAATTTCAAAATCTTCTCTGCGTTCGGCATTTTCTATACCTTTTTAATTTAAGAAACTTGTGCTTACTGCATACCCCAGTTGATAGTCTGCAATGAAATGAAGACAGAAATGAAGAAGCCAATTATTTACTTTAGTCTCTTTCTCACCATTGTTATAAATATCCCAAACTCGGGGCACATTTCTGACATATCACCATCGGTGAAGATGAATGTCTTTTTCTTCTCCTTCTTAGCTGCCAGCACGACTGCCACCTGCTGTGCGGCCACTGATAAAACTGGCAACTCAATTCGATTGAACTCATCGAAGCAGCCCCAAGAACCGGACTGTGCAAGACCTTTGTAGATTCGTCCTAAACCTCTGTCGAATACACAATTACAATTAAGTGACCAGAAACTCATCGTCATAATATATCTAAAATAAATTTTAGCTATAGTCTACAGCCCACGATCTTATGCTAAGTATTAGGTATCTATTTATTAATCAGCAGGCAAGTAATAATATACCTAATTTATTTTTCAAGGGAAATGTGAAGTGAGGTCAAATAAAAGGTTACTTACCTACTTTTGTTTCATTTTTGTTATTAAATAAACATGTTTACCTATAGTCCATTTGATCGGAGCAGTTGAAAACAACGACGTATTTAGCGAGTGTCTTCCCCATGTCCTTCACAGTCTCTGTCTTGCCGGTACCCGCGGGACCGCAGGGCGCTCCACCCATACTCATGGCCAATGCTTGCGCCAGTGTTATGTAACATCTTTGAAATAAATAATAGTTAAAAAAACTAAAAACACGTTTTTGTGACAAAACGAACTAAAGAGTGAAAAATAATTATTGTAAAAAAAGCGTGGGGTGAAGTGAATGATGTCAAATATATCAAAAAGCACCCCACGCTTTTTAACAATAATTACTTTTCAGTTTTTAGTTCGTTTTATCACAAAAGCGTGTTTTTTAACTATTATTTATTTATCACTTCTTTTTATTATTATTATTTTTGGTTTTTTTTATATATTATTGCATTGTCATCGGTCCTTGATAAGTATGCAAAGTTTCAAATGAATCCGACATTTCTAAGTCGGTCAAAATGACGTTCCAAGATTCCGTTACATACAAACATACATACCTACATTCGAAACT
>DWRC01000117.1:0-10719 GCA_018250675.1 Astraptes naxos | reverse complement strand
TTCGGTTGCAGGGCGGCGGCGGGGCGGCCGGCGGCGGCGCGCGCCCCACGGACTTCCCGCTACGGCTGCTGGTGCAGAGCGACATGGTGGGCGCCATCATCGGCCGCCAGGGCAGCACCATCCGCCTCATCACCCAGCAGAGCCGCGCGCGCGTCGACGTGCACCGCAAGGACAACGTGGGCTCACTCGAGAAGGCCATCACCATCTACGGCAACCCCGAGAATTGCACCAACGCCTGTAAGCGGATACTCGAGGTCATGCAGCAAGAGGCCAACAACACCAACAAGGGGTCAGTGCCGTGCGATCCCACTGCGTGCGTGAACAATATTATTATATTTAAACGCTTATTATATAATATTGCTTGAATTATATATGTTTAACCGTAGTAGTGTAAATAATTTGGTAACGTATATGTGCAGAGAGATTTGCCTCAAGATACTGGCCCACAACAATCTGATCGGCCGCATCATAGGCAAGGGTGGGAACACAATAAAGCGCATCATGCAGGAGACTGATACGAAGATTACCGTGTCATCAATCAACGACATCAACAGCTTCAACCTGGAGCGCATCATCACTGTAAAAGGCACTATTGAAAATATGGCAAAGGCAGAGTCACAAATTTCCGCTAAGCTGCGTCAGAGCTATGAAAATGATCTGCAGGTACGATAATGTAGTTTAAACTATTACCTTGTTCATTTTGGTCATTGTTATACCGATACCGTGACATATAAGTACATTAATAACGTAATACTCATTGTGAAGAGTAATACTATTTTGTCTACCACGGTTCGTGTCTGCCCCTTAATTGTGTTATTTTTATAATTTTGGTGGTGTGTCTGGTACTTCCTGTTAAAACAAATGGAAACAGATAATGGTTACGTAATATGTGTCTGATTATGTTGTTGAATATGAAAGTACCCAGGTACTTAAACAACATATATATAGTAATGTACAATAATTAAATTGAGCAGCAGGCATTCAATGAATTGACATATAAAGAGAGGTAATGAAGGGTCGAGAGATGAGGCCATCCCTTGACTATTGTTTATCTAAATAAAGTACAATATATTCTTTAAAGGATTAACGATATTTTCTTTTTGATACTGTCATATCTATTCCATCCCTTTGAATATGACCAAATGACCATGATCTCATGTTGAACAGTAGAGTGTTCTTTTACATGTCTTTGACAAATGTTTCAGAATAATGCCATGGTTTTATATTTCTAGAGCATACAATTTATCTGAAAAGTAAATGTAAAGTTTATTAAATAAATGTAATGTGTATAGAAGATTGTTATAATAACAGACATGTAAATAAAATGGCAGGTGCTGGCACCGCAAAGCATCATGTTCCCGGGGCTGCACCCCATGGCGATGATGTCGACGGGGCGCGGCTTCTGCGGAGCGCCGCCGCCGTTCCCGCCGCCCATGTACGCGCCGCTGGCCGGCCAGGGCGGTGCCACGCAGGGCGCCGGCGACTCGCAGGAGACCACTTACCTATACATCCCTAACAACGCCGTGGGTGCCATCATCGGCACGAAGGGATCGCACATCCGCAACATCATCCGCTTCAGCAACGCATCGGTAAAAATAGCGCCGCTGGAGCAGGAGAAGGGCGGCGAGGCGGCGGCGGCCGGCGCGGCCGCGCAGCAGGAGCGCAAGGTCACGATCGTGGGCAGCCCCGAGGCTCAGTGGAAGGTACGCCATCGGTACACACGTACCTATATATCATTTTCTTTCAAAGTCGAATATTGCTGTCGAACAAAAGTGTATAATTACTTTTTTTTTTCTATTTGCTTAGCTGGGAATCAGATTATTTAGTTTTGAAATATTCGTCAATTATTATTGCAATCGGTATAAGGTCGCGAATCAAATTGTGGAAAGTAAAAATGTATGAAACAAGTACGAAATTTTATATTTTTTAATTATATCTAAACCCATAACTTTTTTATATTAGGTACGTCTATTGGTTTTAATACTTAACTGTAATCTGTTTTAAGCATAATGTATTACTTACCTACATTATAGAGTAGATAACGCTTTCTACACTCATAATCCCACTGGGATTTCTCCCATGTCGTGGATGCCATGGAAACACACGGACGAATACATATACCTACACTCAGACCCAGAACAGAAATCTAGAAATCTAAACTCATCATTCAGATTTCTGTCTGGTCTAGGATCGAACCCAGATCTCTTGCACAGTTGCACACAGCCAGTAGGAGTCTATTGTGAAGTTATAAGTTTAATCGAAAGAAGAAGTGAAGAAAGAAACAGTGATAGTCTATTGGTTGAAACGGCTTCTTAATCGGGGGGTCAGAGGTTCAAATCCCAGGTACGCCAGGTACCTCTGACTTTTAGAAGTCATGCGTATTAAAAATTAATTATCACTTGCTTTAATGGTGAACGACTGAGTTGACCCGAGCCCAGCAGTGGGACAATAATGGGTTGACGATTAAGTTTAATAGTATTTAGCGTGTCGTGCGACACGAATGAATTTATGCATCCTCCAGTGATTATCGTGTAGTACGGTCGGTGTATTAAAATAAATGCAACGTCGCGTTTCAGGCACAGTATTTGATTTTCGAGAAGATGCGCGAGGAGGGCTTCATGTCCGGTTCGGACGACGTCCGGCTGACGGTGGAGATCGTGGTGGCGTCGTCGCAGGTGGGGCGCATCATCGGCAAGGGCGGGCAGAACGTGCGCGAGCTGCAGCGCGTCACGGGCTCGCTCATCAAGCTGCCCGAGCAGCCGCCGCCGCCCGCCGGCGCGCAGCCGCACCACGACCACGAGACCACCGTGCACATCGTCGGCCCCTTCTACAGCGTGCAGGTCAGCCTCCGCACACACCGCACACACCTCACACACCTCACTACACCACACCACACCAAACAACTGTTTAACACTGTAAAGGCGTTGCTACAAAATAAATAATCATCCAACTGACTTGTACTAAGTTGCTTAGCGTAATGTACTAAGCAATTTAAAACGTGCCAAACTACCCATTGCAGCAACTTTCTTGCAATTAAAGCACATTATAATAAGATAACAAGAACAAGAAACAGCTGGAATAATATGTTTTTGACTACTACATTTTATCATAACTTATATTAGTTATTAGAGATCAAAATTTTAAATAAATGTTGCCATTTTAAAAACAATAACCTCCTTAATGTAGTTTATTGAATGTACTAAAATAACGAGTTAAAATTGTATTCAGATATTACAGACAGTCCTCGACTTCCATCGTTAAGTCCTTTCTAGTTACATTTTTCGACCACCGTTCATCATACAGACGTAATTTGTTTCGAATTCACTTGATAGGCGATCTGTGATAAATGAAGGAATAGGGCATAGAAAAAAAAGCGATATCTAAAAATAACAATAAATTTTTTAGGTAACAGAAGTTAGATATCATACCTAGATATTTTAAATCTCGAATTATCGATATTTGATATTTATTATTGAACATCAAGTTATTTTTAAACGTCTTATTATATTTTGTACTATCAAATCCTCGCGGTTCCACCCAAGTTAAGGCGGGTACAGATTTGCGCAATGTTCCATGCAATGCAACATGAAAGGAGCATTTCATAAGTGTGAACGCAGGGCGCGCACGAATCGAGCATGTACGTGCTCAACATTGTTTTCGGCATGCGTGCGGCGAACATAGCTCAGTCTGTCGAGAACACACAAAGATAATGATGAGTGATGACTAGTTATTGGCTACGTTGGTAGTTGGGTGCTTCATTGGTTGACATCAATCACGTGATAAAAGACGTCGAAAACTCTCTTTCTTCATTCTATGACTCAGCTGTAGCCTCTGTAGTAGCTGTATTTTCACACAACCCGTGTACACTGACGCCCCGTGCAAACTGCGCGCCCCTTATGTTCGGCGAAAAAACCGATAAATGGCGGATCGCGGCGCGCACGAGTTGTAATGCTCTGTTCGTGCGCGTATTGAGCACGGTTCGTACGCGCAAGCCGTCCACACTATGGGAATTCTGTTGCATTGCATGATACATTGCGACAATGTGGACGGCTAATTCTTTCATTACGTGTTACGTTGCATGTTACTTTCACAAATCTGTACCCGTCCTTACAGTAGTCAAAAGGCATACATATATTATGTAAACATTTAAGCGTGTATAGGAGCATATTTAGACTATCGTAACTTTAAAACCAATTTAGCTAGCTAGTGCTCACCATTTCGATGCTAGCTATTCCTGATGATTCACATACATTTAAGACATTTCATAACAGTTGTTACACACTTGGATGTACTTGATACATGTACTAGACGAATTGAGTTTCTGATTACGAATGATCCTAACAACCTGAAAACTCTTTACATTTTGGACCTGTAAATAGTGCTCAGTGATGCTCTAATATGTAAAAGCATATTTATGATTACTAATATGTTTTACAACATAATTATAATATTTATATACTGTCAGTTTTACACACAATATTAATACCACTAAAGTAAGTAATAATGAAATATACAAATAGTAAGGCATCTCTTGATAGTCCATTGAAAAGTTTAATTTGAGGTAGCAATGGTCAGTGCATAAAAAAAATCTAGTTCAAGTTGGTGGGGTCGCAACGCTACCCTTGTTCGAGACCGAAATTCTCTAAAACATTGTATGTACCAATCTTCTACCAACAAATTTTTGTTGGAGGACCAAAAACAACAACTACACTAACTTATCCTAATTTAACTTGTAACCTCTGACGTTGCGCGCGACCCTCCAATAATTGTAATACATATATCAATGGACTATGGCTAGATTCAAACGATTCCTTTGCCTTAAACTATGTAACCTATCATGCTTCTTATTTATAATGCTGAGGACTAGATCGCATTTCTGAAATGTACGAGTTTTCTGTTTATTTATGTCATTATTACTACAGATGTTCTTCACAATCATTCACTAATGGAATTTTATCGATCTCATGTTAGAATAACTTTTAATTTACCTTAGATCTGCCACTTATGTACTTAGTTTTTCTATTGGGCCTGGTGTCTAGACAGCCACTTAGTTGATAGATTTTATTAACATCATTCATTGATGTTAATAACTGATCTAACTAACAGTCTTTTCTGATTCATTGGGACATACGAATATACTTGCAAATATGATTGAAACGGAGGAGTCTAGTGTAGTCGCTGCTCTCCTTAGACTAAAGAACAGCAGTGTCCTTTATTTCACTATTTACACATTTATCGGTAGTTCTGACGAGAAAGTGTGCGGTCGGGGATTTTATAAACACGATGCTATAATTTTTCCAAGCCTAGTCTGTGGTAGTACCCAACCTTTGCCTGTATAATTCCCTGAAATTGGTTTTGATTCATATTACTTTCACAGGACGTAATTTTTTTATAAAAATTTGTATCAATGCTACTAAAATCGTCAGAAAATGTTATGTTAATGTTAATTAATCATAATCTGGACTCAATTTTTAGACAACCCATTCGCAATATATTTATTTGACATATTTTATTTGATAAAAATATCTTTTATCCATTAACCAGCTCGGTGAAGGTCATTGTAGAGCGGGATCTTAGTCCATATGGTCGAGTAAAATAAATTTGGTTTCGTTTGATATAGTCTTTATTTTCTGCTGTCGCACGGCAAATTTCCACTGATGTCGACTAGTGAAAAAGTGAATATGTGTTATTGAACGTCGTCGGTCATGCAACCGTGGTGTGACACTTGTATGGCATATGTTGCTGTAGTCGTATATTAGTGCGATGTGGTCAAACATCTTTAGCATAATGTTGTAGTTATGGAGTGGTTCTTGTTTGGCTTTTATTACAAAGGAATCATGTGATCTACTGGCTCGAGGAATATTCCACTTCACTGTCTCTTTGTTCAGTTCTACATTGCGATGTATCATTATTTGTCAAGTAATTATTTCATTTGTGGCAGATCTACGTTTATTCTTTGTGAACAAGAACTTAAATATATATATTTTTAAATTGTTATATTAAGGCACGTCGCTAATCTGCGCTGTATATGTGAAATATATAATTAATTTATATTATTTACTCCAATATTAAATAATGGAAGCTTGTACAAGTGTTTTATATGAATGATCGTGAGGCAAATTATTGGTATTAGCTATAAGAATGTATGCTGAAAATTATAAAACCAGCTGTGCGCGAATTTAAGTTAAATATTTATTATTCTTAAAAAAAAAAGTAATGATTACATGCGTATTGTTTGAAGTTTGTAGAGAACGAATGCTGTGAGGTGCGTGTAACATGTCTGTGTGCTTGTGCATGTGTATATTTTAGATTTGTTGAGAGAGGGTACATACGGTAGGGAGGGGATACGGAGGGGTACGTAGTTACAAGTCCAATAGTGCGGTACAGTTAAGAGTGCGGTGCGTTGGCGGGCGTATTAGTCGGAGGACGCAGCGGCGCGAGATGTGCAAGATAAGTACTGGATTTGTTATAGTTGCTATCGCAATGCGAAGTGTCTGGCGAGCTCTGGTGACATAGCGACTCACTGTGGCATAATAAATGTTTTACATTTTGTAGCGGTTGCCCGAAGCGGGGTGAGAGCGCCTAGTGCCGCCCGAGCGCGCCTCTTGTCTTGAAATGAGCCCTTTACGCGACGCCATGATGCCTCTTACTGCCTTACAGGTGAGTTAAATGTCTACTTAAGTTTCACCGTGTGCGAATGGGATTTAATAGTACCTGCGGTACTTCCTCTGGTTATAGTTTTATTTAAATATATGTGTACTTATAATTGTCTAAAATTTGTGCTCTCAGAAATTATTTTATTTTTGTTTGACGTATATTTATATCTTTTTGTGTTATGGACTTGTAATTACGTGGGGTTTACTTAAAAAGTGGAGGTGTGAATGAGTTTTCTCGGTTTACTTATGGATACATGAGTCTCTGAGTGTGTCTTAAGAATCGTAATAGAAGCGCAGCTTAGCGAGGTGCTTTACGGCGACGGCTTGGCGAAATGACGCAAGTGGTGTGTACGATATAATATGAGGAAGCGTATGAGACTGTACTGACGGTAGGGATTGTTTGGTGTTGGCAGTCGGCGCAGCGGCGGATCCGCGCGATGGTGGCGCAGGCGAGCGGCCCCAGCCGGCACCGCCGCGCCGCGCAGCCGCCGCCACCGCCGCAGCAGTAGGCGGCCGGCGCCGCGCCGCCTCGCCGCTCCATCGCCCCCTCGCCTCGCCCCCCCCCCCCCCGCCCCCCGCCCCCCCCCCGGCCCCCCCCGCCCCCCGCCCCGCCCCGCCCCGCCCCGCCTCGTGCCCCGCGCCGCAGCGTCACCGCGCCGCACGCACGGCGTGACGTCGGCGCGACTCCGGCACGACACCGCACCGACCCCGCGGCGGCGACGCCGGCGAAGCGCCGCGTTGGCAGCACGCATCATATGTTGTTAACGTCGTTTCTATTATTCGTAGTGAAATGTAATTTTAAAATACTATTGATGAATTTTATTCCCGGATTATAGCATGTGTTAATGATTAATATTTGAATTATATATGTATATTGTATATATATATTGTATATATATGTATATGTATATATATTATTCATATACACTATTTCTTAACGATAGTGAGAATTATATAATTATGTGCCGTGAATATATTTTATTGTTATATTGTTTTACCGCCGCGTTGTTCTAATGAGTATATTTTATAATTGTAAGACAATAGCAAACGATTGAGTTCACTATACAATATACACGTGTTAGTAGCAATAGGATGGACATAATTAATTATACAATGAAGAAGATACATATTTTGTTTTGTTATAAAGTAATAGATTAATCTGTTGAGCAGTGTAGTACTGTGCAGTTAGGCAGGGTGTGTGGGATATGTTGGATGTGTGGGTGTGCGAGTGCGCAGGGCGCAGGGAGGAGGCGAGAGGGCGCGCAGGCGAGCCGGTGGAGGCCGCAGCCGCCGCTTGCATATTACTCGATGTAACAGTGATAGTTGGACAGTAAGAACTGAGGGTATGAGTTTAATTTGTAAGTGACATTTGTTGATCGTTTTCTTTGTAATTTTGTCTTTGTTAGCTTTATGAAGGTTTTCTTGTATCGATGCGGTACAGGGACGGCCCGCGCGGCGGCTCGCGCCCGCACCAGTTGCGTCGGAACTGTGCCAAGAGATATTAAACTACGAGGGATTAAGATTAAGTGAACGATATCAAAATTAATGAAAACTTAGATATTTATATTTATAATTGTGATAATAATATATGGAAGTTTGGCAAAAATGTTACTAAGAATGTTTTCATTCTTACTTGTATTTTCTCGACTTTAGGTTAGTCTATAAAAAAAATGGTAGCGTCCCGACGCCGGGACCGCTGTATGCGTCAGATTAAGGTTTAATTCATCGCTCGCTCCATCTCCGGACGTCCTTCTTCGTCGCCGTACTTAACCTAACTCTTGAAGCGTTTTAGCTTTGCCAACGTCAATCTGTACTTCCACATATTATTGAAAAATCTCGCAATTGGCATACAAAGCTCACGACGTCGAGTTCCGTTACCGACCTAATAAATCTGGAATCCGTCAGGAGTGACGCCCGAGCCGCGTCACGGTCACATCGACTGCCAGAACGCGCAGTGATCTCGTCGTTTTGCTGAGGTGTTACTTGATCGAACAAAGCGACGTAAAGAGAGCCGCCGGTTCATGCACACCATGACTCGTGCTCTAGCGGCCGGGTCCCCGCTCGATATAAATGCAATTCGAAACATCAACAATTGATCAAAGCAAGAGGGTGAGCAGAGGGCGCGCAGCCGGCCGCGCGGCGCGGCGCCGCACGCCCCACATTCCATGCCGCGCCGCGCGCAGCCCGCCCGCTCCTTCCGCTTACGTCAGGGCGCCTCGACACTTCCCCGACTTCCTCGCCGTTCGACGTATTCAA
The DNA here is from genome assembly GCA_018250675.1 of Astraptes naxos. Taxonomy (NCBI): domain Eukaryota; kingdom Metazoa; phylum Arthropoda; class Insecta; order Lepidoptera; family Hesperiidae; genus Astraptes; species Astraptes naxos. Next base: position 1,807 of record DWRC01000117.1, on the reverse strand, counting down.
TACTTATTTTTATTACGTGAGCTGGGCAGATAGAGATAGAGATTTCACGAAGGATCATATACGTCTATGCCGGTCCGTGACCGTTTTTACGTTGTACAAATATAATGGTGTTAGATCGATTAATATGTATGTACTTTGTGAATCTAAGTACGATCCCGTTTTTTGGGATAAATATATGCTTTATTGATCGTTTATAGTTCCAATGTAATATCTACATTAAAGGTTAATTCAGGAAATTTTAATTTCGGATAGCCAATCGAGCGGATCAAATGATAAGAAAATATAGGGATATATCGCGCATATTGATTGTGAGAGTGAATCGAGGCATCCGCGGTCCCGGCCGCCGTGCCGTGCCGCGCCGCGCCGTGCTGTGCGGCGCGGCGCGGGGCGGGGCGGGGCGGTGCGGAGCCGCCGGTGCAGCGTGCGAGTGTGCGTGTGCGCGTGAGCGCGGGGCGGCGGGGCGCGCGGCCCGAGACTGAACTACACCCGCCGCGGCGCCCCGCTCGCTCGCAGACATCATTCTCGCTAAACTACGCCTCATTCTCGTTCGATGGTTCTAATGTTATATGTTACATTATATTCATTTCTCATGTGTGTAATCAATATTTTGTGTATTTGGCGTGTGATCGGTTGAATTTGTCAGTTTAATTAAGCCTTTGTTTGGTACACAGGCGCAATTTCGAAAGGGTAGCCGAACGTTTTATGGACAGTTTTCATTGTCTCGTACGCGAATGCGTCTGTGTGTTGAAAAATCTTATATGTGCATGATTGGTTGTATTTAAAAATAACATGTATCGTTTTGTGGAGGGTCTGCGATGGATGTGGAGAGTCAACATCGCTAGATCGAGGAAGCTGTTCGCGGCTTCGTGCGTATTTGCTTTTACCATGTGTTCTACCATTTGTTCGATCAATAGAAATAGTAGAGGAAAAAAATAACATTGAAATAAGACAAAACTGTCCAGACCGCCATTCCAGCCTACATAATCGCGATGATGATATTGGGTTTGGAAAGTGTTTCAAAATAGCCAAAGATAAAATGGCTTGTTCTACCGAATAAAGTTACAACATACGTTGAAAGAATGTTAAACGTTTCTCCTTGCGCGTTCTATTGGTAGAATAAGATAGAACAAAGTGTAAAGCCTCGCGCGTATCTCTTTATAAGATCCGATGTACATTGTGCAGCGTTATTTTCCGTTGTTGTTCGTGTTGTTCGCTGAACAATTCTTTTATCCACCAAATTTTATTTTGAATTTGAACTGTTATTTTTAGATCCATTTAATAATTGGTATAAGTTCTGAAACTAATAACTACCTCAATTTTACTAAATGAATATGATAATTATCTTTGTGCATGTTTTTTGGAACTGAATTGAATAATACGAAATTTCAATATAGTATAAGAATGCTATTTTAAACAGTAATGGAAATTGTCAAAATTAGGTTTCTTAATGTAATAAAAAATGATGAAAATTTTCAATGCTTTTTATTTATATAAAACCCGTCGTTATGCTAGTGATTTTCGCAAGAGCTCTATGTACTACTGTAAGTGTTCTATGCACTACTATTATACAGGTGTAACACAATCACAGGATAGTCGGTGGCACCGAGTTAGGGGATCTCAATAACTTTGTGTTAGTCAGAATGGCCGGTCACTACCCGTATTTTACATCGAAATAATTACTAATAACTGAACTTTTGTTATATTCGAAGTCTTCAACTTTATATATGATGCTTGGGGAGGACTATTTTAAGGTTTATTCCGGAAATCCCCACAGACAAATCCTACCAGTGGGGATTGTTACTTTTTT
>DWRC01000116.1:0-10726 GCA_018250675.1 Astraptes naxos | reverse complement strand
GTCGTTTTCTGCGCGCGCAGCTCTCAAATTCACTCTCATCCAAACGCGCCAAAAGAAGTATAACTTCAACTAGGTTTTTTTTATATAAAGAGTGGTTGCAACTGTTGTTATGGGTAACTGTAGGGCATGGATTTTGACTTTAAATTTTTAAATGGAAACTTTTTATGAAAGATCGAATCGCTCGAACCGATCGCATGCTTGTTATTAAAGTTTTACATTTTTTTTTCTTGAAAGCAGCAAAATCATTGTTTGCCGTTGCTAAGAGCAGCTTTTCTTATGGGGTCAGTTCTGCGGTGCTGCGACCGTCCATTTCATTTGATTTGAATGGCTACTTTGATTATACCTTTCAGTACGGCACCCTAGAATTTTGTGACGGAATCTACTGATAACTTAAAGATAAAAGAAAGTACCGATGACCTGATCACCTTGAATTTACGGATAACGTGAGGTTATATAGATACTTAAGTTGCACATTTCCATCACCAGGAGGCGTTATCCCGCGAGCGGCAACAGTTCGGCAGCTCGGGCGAGTGTCTCGGCGAGGCCGGGGAGCGCGTGGCACGCGTCGTGACATGCGACTTCCCGCACTACCTCGCCGTGGTGTCGCGGGTCCGCCAGGAGGTGCACGCCATCGGACCCGACGGTGGCACTGTTTCCTCGGCGCACATTGCACAGGTACCCTCGTCACGTGGAACTAACTCCCCTCACTACCGTGGTGGCGGCGGTGGTATTGTTCAGGTGGTGGTACTATTTAAAAAATGTCGGAATTTGAGAAAATAAACTGGATTTTAAAAGGCTGACGGGGATTATATATCAGTATCCATCATTTTAAAAACGCTTCTTCTTCTTTTCGGATTCTTTAAAAAATGCTAAAAGAACTTCTTCAAAGCCGACGATGGTTTGGCGACTCCTCTAGTATATTGTCAATGTCCATATAGGCATAAATGACTGCTTATGAGACAGCCCGTCAGCCTTATCATTAGGTTCAGTTATAAAAACACTTAAAAAACATCCAAGTGGCGCCATCTATCACAATCTTCAAAACACTTTAATCCCCACCAATGTATTCGTAGATACAAGCGCAGTTCCTTACCGATATCGTATACAGGTGCAAGCGCAGTTCCCGCCGCAAGCGCTGACGAAGCGCATCCGCGTGGGGCTGCAGGCGCACGGCGCCGGGCCGGCGCTGCGCGCGCGCGTGCTGCCGCGCCACGCCGCCGTGTCGCCCGTGCTGACGGTGGAGCCGCGCCGCAGGAAGTTCCATCGCTCCATCACGCTCACTGTGCCATTGCCGCAGAACGCGCAGGTAATTATTCTAAATTTAATTTAATTTCTTCTAAAAATGTTAGAGGTAAGAGTAAAAAAAACAAACAATGATGTTCAAAATTGTTACTGCTAAAAATAGAGGAGGTAAAATTAAAAATAACAAAAAATATCCTAAATTGTTGCTGTTGAAAATTTTAGAGGTAAGGTAGTTACAAAATAAAAATCAATAGGAATAATAGAAAAAAAACAGCCATTGTATTACCACGTCACTGAATTATCATGCAAAAAGCTTACGGAGCCTGTCCGGGGCTGTGTTCCCACGTATTACCGCGTCACGCAGCCATGCCAGCGAGTAAAAAGCAAATGAAAAGATGACTTCAAGAAAAGGAAAACGAAAACATACTTACATACATAACATGATAAATTTATCAGGGCTTGTAAGTAGCCTCTCTACGTATTCTCTTTGATTATCACTTACATTTCCCGTCTGTTTCCAGGGCGGTGGCTACGACAAGTCGTCATCGTCGAACCTGCGTCTACTGTGTTCCATCATGGGCGGCCAGGCGCGCGCCGTGTGGGAGGACGTCACGGGCTCTACGCCACTCACCCTCACTGACGACTGCGCGTCGTTCACTACCACTGTGTCAGCCAGGTGAGACTATCAGTGGTAAAAGTGGTGAAACTCTTTGTGGTTCGACTCCGGCGGCACCACCGCCACACCAATTTCTGCCTTATAGCAGCAGTAAGCGCTACTATGTTCTGGTCTGAAGGGTAAGGGAGACATACTTATTCGAGGCGTTCCAATTTAGTCCTCAGGGGTAGCAACGCATCTGCGTCCGACCTCAGGTAGGATAGTAATCTTATCTGGGGTTGTTTACAGATATCCATGGGTGGCAGTGGCCATTTACCATCAGGTGGACACAATAAAAACTCTATGTGGTCCGACTTCGGCAACACCACTGCTACACTTATCTCTGCTTGATAATATTACTCAAACGTCTGCCTGATAAAAGTAGTCCCTTATCATACCAAACATTTAAAGTGTATGGTAAGGGAGGTATACTCATCTGAAGAGTTCTACTTTAGACCACCTAATATAACCGTATCTTTTTTGCTTTTTATTTTTATTTTATAAGATATATTTTAGTCATGCATGTTTTTATAATAAAGTTTTGTTTCAATTCAGATTCTGGTTGATGAGCTGTCAAAACGTAAGCGACGCAACTAAACTTGCAACAGAATTATACCGGTATGTAAAAAAAATATTTAAAAATTACTTCAATGTGTGATTTTCATCAACATTTGTTCTTGACTACTTGTTTTTGAATTTACGTGTAAGAAATATACATATTTCCTCCCCTTAAAAAATGTTCAGTCGTGTCCAATATGACACATATTTTTCACATATTTGAAGTCATACAAATATGTGAAAATATAAATCACATAGATATTAGATATGATGTTAAACTAAGCGTGAAAAGTCTTGCTTTTTATTGCCGTCTTTCTTGTTTATCGTGTCCGGGGTTAAAAGAACGGTAGAGTTCGATAGATGACCGGCACTATGTCTGATGGGGGAACTTAGCCATCTGTCCCGATCGTTACTTTTAAATTAGATAAAAGGCTTGTGGGCGGCTTAAAACATTCGTCACAAGTTTCTTATCAATCAGTATTACTCCAAGCTTGTCTCAGAAATTTATAACTAGCATGGATGTTCCACTGCTAGATGAGAGTGGTCTAATATGAAACAATAAAATTATAAAATTGTGTCCACTTATTTTCCAACAAAACGTTTTACAAATGACATGAAAAATGAAATGAAAAACTATTAATCTATTTCTAGCTGACAATAAATTATTTACTTTACTTTATTTATTTCAATTACTTTAACGCAAAAGGTATTTAAAAATTGTTATTATTTAAAGCGTTTAACTATGCCAAATTTTCGAGGTCGGTCACTTACATTTCCACTTTGTATGTATTACAAGCGAGCATGTGTTACAAGTGAGGATCAGTATGTATTCCAAACGAACTCGTGTTACAAGCGAGCGCGTGTTACAAGCGAGCGCGTGTTACAAGCGGGCGCGTGTTGCAGGGAGATGCTGCTGGTGCCGTTCGAGGTGCGCATCGTGGTGCTGGGCAAGCGGCTGGACGCGCTGGAGGGCCGCCTGCTGGTGCTGTACATCACGGACCGGTACGCGTACGACACGCTGCTGCAACAGGTACAACACTACTTGTTATTTTTAACACGCTTTTATTAGTTTAGGTTGTATGTTTCTATATTTGTATGTTTGTATGTAACGGAATCTTAAAACGTCATTTTGACCGTCTTAGAAACGTCGGATTAATTTGAAACTTTACATACTTATCAAGGATCGATGACAATGCAATATGAAAATAACAAAATTAAAAAAAAACTAAAAAATAAAGTAATACCTAGTAAAAAAAAACTAAAAAACACGCGTAACTAAAAACAATTATTGTAAAAAAAAGCGTGGGGTGCATGGTCTCAAATATATCAAAAAGCACCCCACGTATTTTATATTTTGTATATGTTTCCCTAAAACACCAATTTGATCAGCTGCGTGGTCCCCAGGAGCACTACACGGAGGTGGCGGCGTCCACGGCCGTGCGGCTGCTGGACGGCAAGGAGGTGTTCCTGGAGTTCTCCGGGAACCTCGTGCCCGTCACCAAGTCCGCCAGCCAGCCCAACTTCGTCTTCGAGGTAATGCTAATCTAGGCTAGCTGAGCGCCGCGGTTTCACCCGCGCTAAAAAAGTAAACAGGCATACATTAATATGTGCCTAATAGAAATTGACATTAACGCCCGCAACGACGGTCGCAAACACGTGGAACGCGCGATAATGCTTTCACTTTAGCTAATAAATTTAATTTCAATATAATATCAAGAAAATATTTCCTTGTAAACTGTATTTTCATGTATAAAAGGGTTTAACAACTTTATGCATCACGTCTATAGAATTGTTTCTTGTGGACATTTTTTTACGAGAATTAAATATTGATTACTGATACAAATTATATTTTAGGCATTCAAAGACAACAGGGTGGAGTTCACGGTGCGAGTGAAACATCACGAAGAAACGCCCTCCGGCAGAATCTACTTCATGAATGAGCCTAAGGTATTGTACAAAATAATACCCTAAACATACATAAACTTATTATTGATTCCGACTCCTATGCATATTTACGGCAACAAAAACATCAATACGTTATAATTTTAAAAGGGTAACTTTAATGTTTTGTTAACCTCTACAATATACAAAAGTTAAATTATTAGTACATATATATATATAAATAAAAAATATGAAATAAATAATATCTTAAATCTTCGTGAATAAATTATACTTAGTCTTAATAAAATAACCCACTAAATTCAACGTGCAGTCCTTTCGCAACAGTGCTGACATAATAATAAAAATTAATATTAATAATAAAAAAAAAATATTTAATTCACAAGAAATTTTGCATTAGCAAGTGGCTAGACCCTCCCTTTAAGCACATAGAACACTCAAGAATTTAAGTTAAAAACGATATTATTGTTTACTTCTTTCAACTTCAGGCATTTGTTTATGATATAATTGATATGTATGTTACAGGTGGGCAAGGGAGAACAGTCCCAGACGCCAGCGTGCGTGCTGGACGTGCAGCTCCCCGAGCGGATCGCCCCGCGTGCCGCCAAGAGCCACCTCGACTGCCTCAACCTCGACCAGTCCGGTGAGAGCTATATCTGTCGCGTATATTGGTTTACAGCTTGTTGAGGGCAGGGGGTCATGTTAGGATGGTCCTCATTTATATGTCTATAGGCCTTGTAAAGGTTGTATTTATTATTATGGTACATTACTTGCATAATAAATGTATCTTATACGGATATTAAATATTTAAAGGAAATATTACGATACGAGTGACGAAAGTTGTCAATTATTGCATGGCGTAAGATTAGCGCCCGAGCCTAGCGAGGGTGCTCAACGCCGTGCTATAATAGACACTTGAGGAACGAGTATCGTATATTATTTTATAGCACATGTGGCCAAACCCTTACAATGGTTACGGAAGAGTGTACATAAAGTGCGGGTTTAGGTCACAGTGTGCTATAAAAGTTTATATTTTTATGACACATTGCTGGCATATGTATCTTATAGGGATGGGGAAGAATTTAAGGAGAGTACGGGTTAGTGGGCAAAGTATTATATGAAAAACACTGTTTCTGTGCATTAAATACTTTAAATGTTTTTTAAAGTAGGCTAACTTTAACTTGCAAAAATTTCTGACGAAATATGTACTTGCCACTTATAGTATTTAACGTCCCATAAAACAATAAATGGGTAACATTTAAAGGATATTAGTGCAAATCTACATTTTGAAGATTAAAATCGACAAAACCCGTTAAAATATTCCGTAGTATATCTTTATTATAATTTGTACATTAAATATGTATTTTCGTAGGATTCGACGCCCTAAAAGATGAGCTGAGCTTCCACTGGGGCGACCACAACATCTCCGGACCTGGTTCGTTGCCGCGACAACACGATAAGCCACAGATTAACGGACATGTAAGTATTATATACATATAGCGATTGATCATTTGCACGAGTGAATGAATTCTGATAAGATGGCAAACGTACCCTTCTAATCGACCAATAGTTTGCACCCGAATATTTTTATTTATTTTTGATTATTACACATGAAAAATTAAAAAGTTTGAAATAAAATTAGTGGAAAATTATTAAGATAAATAGAGATACGGTGTTTTTTATTTCTATATACTTTACTTACAGGCCAAGAGCATCGCAAATGGAGATGTCAAATACACAGAAAAGGATAAAGATGAGAAGGAAACCAAACCTCAAGGTAAAGAAACCTCACGAATTATTAAAAAAAAAACTTATAGCAGATTTCATATAATTATAATGCAAACAATAAATATATTGCTTTTGTTTTTATTCCAGTTAATGGTGATTCCGTACACGTAGATTCAAACAAAACTAAGGCTACGTTTGATTCAGATGAAGATAAAACTCCAATGAATACGTTAGAAAAAGGCAAAAAGAAACCCGAGGGAGGTTCCTTCCTCGGCGGTCTCGCAGACAGAGTGAAGAATGTTTTCAGCTACGGAGAAGACAAAGAAGAGGAGGTTAAAGAATCCTCCCCTAAACCTCAGCCAAAGCCCCGCGATGCTAAGGACAAGTCACCCCCTAAACCAGCCCCCAGGATCATCAATGAAGATTTACTAGACAAAGTGGAAGATATGTTCAAGGATCTGCACTCCAAACCACACGCTAAAGAAGATGACGATATTAACAGCCAAGTGTACTCCACGAAACTAATTGTAGATGAAGAAGACAAACCGCATAACTTGCAGAAGATCACAGAAGAGGTATATCACCAGTACGAACATATGCAACCAGTTGATACCCCGCTGCATTGCAAGAGTACCGATCCTTTCCAATTCTATGACGGATGCTGCGAAGGTAGGTACAAGAAGGGCGAGAAACATACACACGATGAAACATCTAACGTGACGGACAGAATAGAACATGTCAAATTCGCTGCGCATGAAAAACTTCAAGATATTACCGAAAGAGCGGAAAATGACACAAAGGATGCGCTCGAAAAAGTTGAGAAAGAAAAAGATAATATCAAACAAAAGAGCAATGAAGTTGTTGAAGAACTCATTGAAAAGTCTGAGCGAGTTGTAAAAGATCTCAAAGACAGAGAGGAAGGCTTGAAATTAGATGTTGGAAATAAACTTCATGGTGTGGAAGATTCCGTAAATAATAGAGTGGGTGATTTAAAGAAGTCCGCTCAAAAGGCGCAAGATGACGTGAATTCAGCAGCATCAGATCTAAAAACAACAGTAAATGACAAAATATCTGATGTAAAAACATCGACAAAGGATACAGTGGATAATTTGGTACATACGGCGGAAGGTGCTAAGGACAGTGCAGAGAATAAAATTAATGAATTTGACTTTTTAGCGAGAGAAAAAACTGAAGAGATGAGACTTAGAGGACAAGACAAGTTTTCAGAACTGGAAGGTGCTCTTGGAAGTGCTACCGACAGTCTCAAACATAAGGCACAAGATGCTCAGTCAGAAATGAAAGATGGTGCAAATGCCGTTGTAACATCATTGCATACTGTGAAGGATGATTTAAGTAATAAAGCCCATGATGTGAAAACTAATGTTCAAGACAAAGTAGAAAATGCTAAAGCTGCAACAAATGACAAATTACACAGCATCCACGATGATTTGACCAAAAAATCTCAAGACATCAAAGATGGAGCTAAAGATACATTACAAAATGTGCAAGATGGAATAAATAACAAAGCACATGACGTTAAAACAGGAATTGTGAAGAATGTTGATAATGTACAGGAGGCGACAAATGAAAAGATGCATGAAATTGGTGAATCTCTGGAAGAGGTGAAAGGAAAAACGAAAAAGAAGGCCAAAGAAGGCAAAAACTTCTTTACTGGTCTAGTTCACAATATATTCGGGGAGAAAGATAAGATTGAAAACGAAGTAAAAGATAAGGTAGCCGAAACAAAAGAGTCGGCAAATGATCTCTTCGACCAGGCTTCGGCTACAAAAGATAATATTGAGAAAAGTGTGGAAAAGAAACATGAAGAACTGAAACAAGGTGCTGAACATTTAGTTCAAAGCGTACATGACAAAAAGGACGACGTTGTTGATGCTGTTAGTCATAAGAAAGGTGAAATAGAAAGTGCTGTAGCTAATAAAGCCAATGAAGCGAAACAAACCTTAGAAGACACTAAACACGAAATAGAAAAAAGTGTACAGAGTAAAAAGGACGAAGCGTTAAAAGCTAAGGATGCCGTTCAAAGTGCAGCGGAAACAGAAATGGACAGGATACGGCAAGAAGCGGAACACACTACGGACGAAATCAAGCGAACAGCGGAGGAGAAAATAAACGCCGCAGCGGATAAGAAAGCAGAAATCGAAAGCGGTATCGCTAACAAATTCGATGAAATCAAAGAATCCGGGAAGGAGAAACTGCATGACGTACAACACGCAGCAAGTGAGAAAGCGAACGATTTGCAGCGTTCCTCGAAGCAAGCGTTCGATCACGCACAAGACGCAACCTTGAGCGCTTTCGATAAGCTCGAAAGCTCTGCTAAGGACAAAGTGAGCGACGCGCAGAACACATGGGAGGAGCTTCAAAGCACCGCCCGGGACACGTACGCGGACATGAGAGACGATGTCCACGGGCTCGAAAGCTCCGCTCAGGACACCCTGCACAGCTTCCAAAGCTCCGCTGGGAACACCTTTGACAGCTTGGATGATTCCGTTAAGGAGTTCAGCTCGCATGGCGCAGAAGCGAAGGAATTCTTTGGAGACGTGAAAGACTCCTTCGAAGGCTTCCAACTCTCTGCCGGTAATAAGTTGGAAGATGTGAAGGTTTCGTCCAAACAGAGGTTGGATGAGGCTGGGGAAAGGCTGGGGGGAGCGGGGGAGAGTGTGGTGGGCAGTGTGAAGGAGACTGAGGCGGCAGTGGCGGACACGCTGGCGACTGAAGCGGACAAATTCACGAGCAACTTGAACGATCTGGGGAATTCCGTGTTCGGTTCATCGGGGAAAGGTGGGTTAATCTATACATATTATAAAACAGTCACCAAAAATCTATCTGTCTGTCTGTGATTGGTTAGCGCAAAATCTCCTGATCGGGTTTTTGTACGGTTTTTACTAAAAGAGTGCAATTCTTGAGGAAGGTTAAGGTATATACGATTTCCACGCGGGCGAAGCCGCGGGCACAACTACTTGTCAATAATTCTTATATTGCAGAGATTTTTTATTAATATTGTAGATTATTTATTTACAATTCTAACTATTGATGGATATTAGTAACATTTCTGTCAGCCCTTTGATTGCTGGGAATAGGCCTCCCCTATTAGTGGCTTAAGCTAATAATCCTCGCTTGTGGCATGCATATTGGCGACCACAGTGAATGCTTGTTACTTAACTTTTATTTAAGTATGCCTTAATGATTAAAATTGAACAATAAATAAAATTAAAATGACACTTACGTTACAGTGTTTATTATATATTGTTTTTTTTATTAATCTAATGAATCTTGATGTATTTTCAGGTTTCATGAAGGATTCGAGTACAAAACTCTTGGAATCTGAGAAGGCACAGTCATCACCACACAAGAAGAGTTCGGGGTATGTATAACCTGTATAAGTTGTATAACACCAATATACTGTACATCAGTTCCTTGCATTCGATATGTAAATAACTACACGCTACATAAAGCACCGACTAATTGGAAAATTGCATTGCAAATCTTGTCACTATTTCAATATAAAAGTGTGGAATGATTTATAAAATGTATAATGTTTTTATTGAAACATTTGAATTTAAATGTACTTTACCGTATATTTTAAAGCTAAAGGTAGTTTTTATAATATTGATCCATTTTCGATGAAGTTTTTGAGGGTTTCCGAAACTTAACCACTACAATTTTAAAATAAATTTAATCTGTTTAAAGTATTGATTTACAAACTATTGTTGGTTCTGGTTTAAGACCAATTAGCAAATGTAATTCGAGTGACAAAAACATAAAATAAATAATCAAATAATAAATGTTAATGAACTCATCATAGAAAATAATAATCTTTGTTAAATAATTCAGAATTACATTTACATCAATTTGATGTAATTCTGAATTATTTAAATGTAAAATTGTTCCCGAGGAGGTTTATAGCAGAGATTCAGAGGAGGTTTACAATGTAATGAATAATTGAATGAATGAATGAATTTTATCAATGTTTTAAATATTGAACGTATAAATAAAAACATTATACCTATACACATTATCATTCCACACCCTTACACAATAAATCGAATCTCTAAGCTCCATTCCACACTGGTATCCCCACGATCGCAACGCTGTCTAACCTCACGCACGCATTCCAGAATACCGAAGCTTAAGCGGAAGAAATAAACGGCGACGAACGAGCGACCACGAACGATGTATGATATAGTTGTTTAGTTTTACTTATTTATTGCTGTTGTTGGGTGCTGCGAAACGGTTATTTTACGGTTTGTTTTTCAATGCTGTTTTTCAATGGTTTCTAAGATAATCGGTTATTGCCGTATATCGATACATAATCGGTATTTTATATATCGATATGTCATTAATCAATGACATTACATAGCTTACAACGTGGCTTGCTTTTAGGTATCTCGAATATGATACCGATAGAATATAGGTCGAGTATATTTTTCATATTTATCAAATAAAGCTACGGTAGTAATTGATCTGAGATTAAACGAATTAAATTTTAAAGGTGGTAGAGCCCTTTGTGGCTTGACTCCGGCGGCACCACCGCCACACCTATTTCTGCCCTATAACAGCGGTGTTCAACGCTGCTGTGTTCCGTTTGAAGGGTATGGTAAGTGAGACATACTTATCCGAGGCGTT
>DWRC01000115.1:0-10764 GCA_018250675.1 Astraptes naxos | reverse complement strand
AACTGCCTAATGAGCTAGATGTGATTTGTCCCGTTCAAAACTTGTCCCTCTCAAGGCACTTTCCCCCTACATACATATATAGAGAGATCCGCTGAACTAATATTTTAAGCTCGAAAGGCAACTAGATCACAACAGTGGAGATCTGTCGTTTTGCGATTGGGCGAGTCGATGCGCGGGCGCAACGCAATTTGCCGAGGGCGTGGCCACGGTAGCTGAAGGGGGGACGTGAGCGGTAGTGTAACCAGCCTTAGATCGATTTTACAAGACCTAGATCCTATATTTTATGTGCTCTTATTTTAAGAAGGTATGTTTTTAAGAGAGTGAAACCTCTTTACAATTGCGGGTCAATTTATGAATGTTAACGTAATCGTACGTAGGTAGTATAAAATAGGTAGCCAGCCATAATATCACTAAAATATGGTGGTATGTGGTTGAAACCATGCTTCCTTTATGCCCTCTGAAAATGGTTTCACGAAAAAGGACCTTTACCCACCCCCTAAAACCTCCTGACGTGGACGTGAAAATTATGTTAAATATTTTGGGATCTATTATAAAAGTAGGTACTTGTTCAATTTTTTAAAACAATTTATGAACAATGTTTCAGGGCTTTCAGATTTTTAAATAAAAGACTTAAATACCACTAGGAACCGTGATATATGTATACGGCAAAAGTATTTTAAAAGATAACTTAAGATAGCTAAATCTTTGAAGGCACCGCCATCGAGATATGTAAATATAGGATAATATTTATATAACTCGATATCAAATATCCTGGAAATCGGGACATTCCGCGAAATGTACGGCAGTAGTAGCAGACAACGTACCGATAACTTTGACCCTTGGGTTATCTCGCCGTGTACTATTCTAATGTATAGGGCAGCCAGGAAGCCTGTAATTCACTAAGTGCATACTAAAGTTTGCTGGATAGCAGCGACTAGCAACGGTCAAGGCTTCTTCGGTAAGTATGTAAGTAGCGGAGATAAGGAAATATATGTTCGTACTACAAATTAAGGAGTTAACGTCATTCCTTACTCCTTTGAAGCTAATAAGTAAGAAAGTTTACTGAATTATTCAGCTAAAGAAGTTATGGCAAATTAAATATCAAATTAAATAATTAAATCCACATAAATTAGCCATGAAGACGTGATCGTTATCAAATTGAAAATGCAATTAATAATATCTTTACATAATTATTTCTTCAACTTACTGTTACGAAATCTTAATCCCTTGTACTCGTATTTTAAAATATGTGTTGAGCTTCCACGATTGAAAGAACATCGCGAAGATAAACACAAAACGAAAACACCTTAACGCACTTAAGCTCCCGCAAGGCAACCTGTTAGCACCGCAATTCTTTAATGTGTATCGGTTTAAACATACCGGTATTTATTAGCTCCTGTACCACCACGACTTGCTTACTGTTCAGCACCTACTGGCTCACAATGAAATTGATTTAACTTAATACCTATGCAGAACATTCTCTAAAGATTTATAACTTTTATATTTAAATTTAATCTAGAATTAACTGAACATAAACTTGAAATCGATTTAAATGCTGATGTTATTTGAGCACTAACATTTATCAGCTATATATAAATTTGATATTGTTATGTGTTTTATATTGTACGTGATAACAGCCAATGTGAAAGGCCGGTGCTTTAAAAGATACATAGATACATAGATTGGAAAATGATATTTAAGAGTAATCATTTTATAATACTTGATTACTTTCACACGACCAAATGTCATATATGTGAATTCAAGACAAAAATATTAGCGAATGCTTATAAAACCCATTTACCTAATTTATTTGAACTTCAAGATCGAGGAGTGCAAAGAGCCTATAGGTAATTTAAGCCTATTTCTCGTTCCGCTGTTTAGTAAATAATACCAAACACACATAACTTATATCCAATGAAATGAAGCTTGGATAATATCTCAGAGAAACGCATAGCCCGAGGACAAACAATAAGAAACCTCATAACGGCTCAGAGTTCAATAACGCTAGATCTCTGCCAGCCATACACATTCGGAATTTGATACTGGATACATAATGGACTTGATGGACCAGAATTTAAATAACAAGAAGCAAAATTGTTATCTTTAAACAACTAACGAAGACCAGTTAGATCATTGAAGTCTGTTCGTCTGTAATCTGTTCTTTGAAATCTGTGTAAGATTTGTAAGGGAAAAAAACTTAAAAAATATTGACATAGATACTATCGATACAAAATAAGAACATAAAAGAAGAACGTAATATGAAATTATTGACTTTATGTCACATGAAAGTGTTATCTATAGTAGAAATATGTATGTTTTATAAGAAATATGTAACCACCTCGATTAGTTGCAAGATTTACTAGAAGCTATAAATGGAGAACAGCCGTAAAAGAAATGTAATTCAAGAGAATAAATTGTAAGTCTCTACACGTTTGAAGACGTATTGATTGAATCAAAAGAACGAGAAATACTGCAATGTAAATTTATCAATGTTAACGTTTTTCTACTGCGCATCTATTTCTTTGGTAGTATGCATTTTTTACAGTTCTTCAATTCTATGGTGATAGAATGGAATCTGCGCTTGACATATCAAACATTCCTATAAAGTAACAAGGAATGTTTTTTTATTCTAAATAAATAGCATGATGACGAATCGACTCCACGCCTATTATAGTAGGTACTCAATGCTCTACATAACGTTGAAGGTATCAAAGGGCACAAGGTAAGCCACCTACTTTGCTATCAAGTGAATAATTGTCTTTATCAAGGTAGATGACAATCGCAGTCCTAAGTTTCCCATGATAGCAATTAGGATGAACTAGATACGGAGTTCAGTATTTCACTGTGAAACCGTTATTGCCCGAGTTCTAAGTACAGGTCTTCTTTCAGAATAAGAAATGTCACACCATAGCCTGCGAGGTATGAAGACTGAACATATAGAAATCATTGAGAATATTTCTAAAGCATGTAGGTTTCCTCGTGGTAACTTTTCAGACTTTAAAACAAATGAAGATATTTTTTAATCCGGATATGACTACAATATCGGAGATGCTTTCAATGCGAATAGGAGGCCGTAGTTCATATCACTAGCTATCATTGCTTATGTAAGTAAATACTTAAAGAACATCTATACAGACAGAATGATAGGCAAATCTTGCATAGTAAAACCGGTAATCAAGGTTCAATCGTGCGAGGCACGTTATCCGACTGATCTGGCAGCAAGTTTGGGAGAAAGGAACGAACCAAGGTGGGCAAAAACGTTTGATTTGTTAAATAATGCACAATACGCGCGTCAGTATCACCGCACGCGTCCGCCGGCCGTTCCCACGATCACGCACACATGCGCGGCCGCGCCCGCGCACGCTCGCACTTCCATAGAGTAGACACCGATAGGAATTTACGTTCAGCCTGTTTTTGTTGCGCGTTCTGCTCGGTTTTTAATATAAACAACCGGTGATGAGAAATGTATTGGAGTAAGCATGACACATCGGTGAAACAATGTAATTTTAAGTGCAAGCTAGCGTAATAGAGCATACAATTATTATGAATACTAAATTATAGAAAAGTAAAGATCTAATTACCTATGGCAAATGCCATTGAACTTTAAAGTACATGGCTTTGATATGGATATAATAGTACCAGGCAATAAGAAACAAGTAAAACAATTGATCGTAAAGACACGTAGTAAAACCAGACTCAATTCAAAAATGTTATGTGTATTACATGGAAAATGAGTGCTTCCGCTTTAATTAATCATGGCCCAGCTTAACATAACGATTCGATTAAGTCAGACAATGACTCAGTATCCTGGCTTATGTCCCACAGTCTTAAAGTTCGCAACGACGCCGTTTTTTGCATTCTACGTTCTATTTCTGATATCGTTTTAGTAAGCAATTTGACTGAATATAAATCTGTCATAAATTAATTTACGTAATATCGTATCTCTTAGTCGGGATTACTAGAAATCTTCGAGGTCGAGGTAACGATATCTGACATTATGCAATTTTCTTTCATAAGTGTATGATATTATAGGTAAGGAAATGTATAAAATAGCTTACATACGTGTCCGAAGCGTTCCAACTTAGTCCACAGGAGTAGCAACGCATTTGTAGCCAACTTCAGGTAAGACGATGATCTTATGTAAGGTTGATGACAAATGTTTACGGCAGTGACTTATCATTAGATGGACAGCATGCTCGCTTGCTACTTGCACTTTATAAAATAACTTACCCCAAGTCCTCTAGCACATAAATTGATCTGTGCAACCCGCACGTCAACATCCGCCGATCATTGAGAGCGTCTGTCCGCCAGACGGAACGAAATTCAATCGCCAAGGTGAACTGTGACACCGCTTTGCACAAATTGTTGACGAGAAAAAAATACAGAACAATAGCATACCTTTAATATTTGACGAGTTCAATTCAATTGTCTGTGATGATTTCATTCGACACGATCAATTCGTCCATGAAACGAATTATGAAATGATTTATACAAACAAAATTAGATGATGATGCTAGAGAATCATGAAAGGATCCACATATTGAATGAATATTCTAAATTTGAAATTCAAAATTCAAACAGGACATTCGTTTGGACACTTATAAAAATAGCTATTTTTGTAATTATAAAATAAATCCGTTCATAAATTTATCATACTATTAGCTTTAAATACGAGAATATTATGTTTTGATTATTTTTAAATATATTAATTATCCAACTATATTCCTTAATTAAAGATTTTCAATACTGTCATTTCAACTTCTCTAAATGTGTTTTACGTATAAATTCCGTCACGGTTTTGTATATGCAAATTCACTTGTTATTGGATGCTATAACGAACTGGATTCCATTATAAACATACAGTATAGGTTGTAACACGACTCTATCAAGTTATGAAGATACAATGTAACTTGAACTATAAACAAGTTACCACCATAAAACATGTAATCTACGGACAATGATAGTTTTTACAGGCAGTAGGTAGAGACAATGAAGCCAACGACATTGCGAGAAGTGAACAAACACGTCGGACGTTTCGTGTGCCGTAATGATAATGAGATGGGAGGCATCGCGTTACGTTTTATTATAAACTGTCTAATATATAAACGCTTTGAAGGGTTCATTGTTCTTTGGCGATGTTTCGTGGGATTTTAATAAGGTTTCTTTCGTAATTTTTTAATTTTAACAGAATTTTCTGACCCCATAGACAAAGCTTTCTTTAACAAGAGCAGGAGCCCTACCTAAAGTGTAGCTAATATACATGTACTCTTAACCATTAAGGATTAAGTTACTACGCTTAATGTGATTGTCTACTTTAACACTCCGTTCGGCATCAGAAGACAATAGCGCGAAACTTGTAAGTTATAAAGCAGCAATAAGTATTTGAGGCTTTGAAACCACTTCAAGTACTTTTTATTTATCATTGTGTAACCATATTCCTTGTATATAATCATAAACTAAAGATTAATTGACTCTATTCTTTTAACGATTATTTTTTTCTTTCACCATTTACTGTCGTAATTATCAAAGGCCTAAATAAATTAAATGGTCATCTTTAAATCAAAGGACGCTCCTAAACAATGCGAATCTTTACACCTACCGCCGAATTAAACCACCTATCTCCAAGAGTATTCATCTATTATGCGTCCCGAAGAGGCTTTTGTACGGCGGGTCTGGACAGGACAATATGAAATTATTATCTACGCTCAGGATCGGGTTCCACACACGTGCAATGCTCCCGCACCCTGCCACATGTGGGGGAAGTTGGAAGGATTTTTAGTTTTTTGTGGTTTTAAAAAGTTAACGTTTAAGGTTTTTTGTTATTCGGAAATTATTGAACGCCAGGTGCATATTTAGGAACACGTATTCGATTTTTAATAAGCATTTTATTTCAATTCACTAAAGATAAAGACATTAAAGCTTTGGTAGATATAAATTCAAGTTGAACTAAAAATTTTCGCCCATGCAACAATTAATTTGACGAATTCGTTTCAAGCAATGCATATAATTCACCTAAAAAGGAACATTAGCGCTAACCGGAGTGTTTAACATAAATGAAGCAGTGAGCGAGATTAATGAACCACTTAGCGGCTGCAGGACCGCGGTCGAGCTTGAAATAAGCCTCCGGTGGTCCGCGATGTGAGATAGCTATGACTGAGTATTACATGAAAAGTCCCTTGCAGAATTTAGCAGAGATATTGGAAGTATATTTCGAATTGCCACATGTAACATTACCGAGGAAGCAATCATAAACTGTTTCTCAATACTTAACTTAAACTCACTTTTAATAAAACAATAGGAGATGCAATTTATCGTAAAAGGTGACGAAAAAGCAATTAATAAATTCAATCGACATTCACCGTTCATGTAATAAATATCGAGATGTAGCGCTTAGGCAAAAGACCAGCTCGATCTGAGGTTATCAGCCTTCTCGATCAGCATAAATATTAAGAGGGGCGTGAGCATGTCATGTTGCTCGCCCGATGAATATGTAACAATGGTTTTGTTTTTACGTTTTTAATTACGGCAACGGCGGCTCGGCTTAGTTCTCAAAGTGTTACGGCGAGCACATGTTACCAATTACGCTGTGAACGATAGGAACCGAGTATTCGATTCGCTGATCGTGATAGTGCGACAAACGTATGGTGTATGTCGGCGTCGGCTCGCGCACTGCCGAGCTATAAATCTAAAAGCCAGGCGGAGAGGACGCGCGTAGCCCTTTATTATAGCCAGACATGATTGGCCTCGGGCGCTTACCGAACAAAACGAACGCGCTTAGTAACGAGCGCGACTCGTATCTCTGTGACTTTCGAAGTGGGCAAGTTTTTGCCTTTTTGGGACGCTTTGAGTAATAGGAGGTTCAAGGTTGGAGCGCATGCTAAACGCCAAAATAATCGTGACCCATGAGAATATTTGTCATAACGTCGTCAAATCGACTCCTAAAAGGTCTTACGAGCATAAACAATCGCGGTGGTACGAACAGAATACAGATTGATGGGGAAACACGCGTCAATGCACAACTATTGTCACAGAATGTTGTTTCGAATTCTGTGCCACGTTTTGGGAATACCGTATCTATTATTGGATCTACGTAAAAAAGGTACAAACTTCAATTTGTGTTTCAACACGTTTGATAACATTACAAAAATTTAGATGTTATAACATGTCTCACTCGTAAATAAAGATCTAAGGTTATCGAGCACAATCTATTCGATAATAAGCAAATACCCTCGTCAATCACAACAGCAGTGCGATGGAGCGAGCCGACAAGAGCAAAATGTAAATCGAACATGACATCCGGGTGCGAGTTCAAGCATCGGTCTGCAAATTCAAAATGGAAACATTTACGAATGCCACCTAATCTCATATCGAATCAATGAGATTGTTCGGGCGCTGAGGTCAGGTCACAGTGCTAAACGGCGCAACAAGTCACAATGCGCTGTAGAATTGGTAAGAACTCTAACCAGTTTTCATTGGACGCCGAATTGAAGTTAAGCATTAGCATAATAATTGTCTTACACCACGCAATGACTCACACGTTGCGAACTCAATTCCATTGAAAATGAAGTCCGCAAAATACACAATACAATATATTTTATTGTTACTACTTGTAAATCAGTTGTTAAAAATATTTTTGAAATAACTCATTAAAATCTAAGATCCATTATTACGAAATAATATTTGCGGTATGAAAAAAGTTTTTAAATGATCGGGCAAAAGTTAATCTACAATTGGAATTGAAACATAGCACGCCTCAAGCAAAATACATAAAGCGGTCCCCAGTCGCACGACGCAACGATCTCTGCTCCAGATCTGTGGTCGTGGTCGCACCGCTCAAGCATTATATGCAAATAGAAGCCCTTCGCTAAAGATCCAAGTTGGAAACGCTAGCGATACTCCGTAAGGGCATCGAGTGGTTTCACGCGAAATTGCCGCGAACCGAAGAAATGGCCGGTCAAAATTGCGAAAGAACCCGACCGCACCAAAAACGGACCCAATCTTAACTTTACGTTCATTATTCGTGCAATCTTTGGTATTCACGATGGTCTTCGCCAAAGTATTCGTTTCTTCACCTTTCAAGTAAAGCAAAAAGTCACCAGTATTGAATTTATGTTGCCCACTTGCGCCAAAACCCAAAAAGTCCTAAGAAATAAATAACGATTGTGCAACACATGTCAACCTATTATATGCGCGAAGCGTGCTCGGGACGTTAAACTGATGAAAATAAACGCCTCATGAATTCATCCGCATCTTGCTTATTGAGCAATCCTTTTAGGAATTTGAGAAGGTAAAGAGAAAATCACGATTTTATAGCAAAAGACATTTTTATATGAATATAAATAAAGACTGTATTAACAGGTTTTATGAAGAATTGATCTAATTGACCAAGTTAAACATCTTGTATTATTTTATGCCTTAGATTACATACGCTAAACGCTAACATAAGTTTATTTGTCATTGCTTAATTCGTAATTTATGTTTAATCTAGTTTGCCTTGATTGGAAGCCTATTCTTAAATCTTGCTTGAAAATTTACGATTGACAAAAATCTTACATTAGTAAACTGGCAAATGAAGATATCATTATCATTGGTGAATAGTTTGCCAAAATTGAAACGATTTCGCAGCCGAGTTGGGTTTGTGGGAAAGAGCCTGGGAGCCCCTCAGGCCGACATTCCCTTTGCGATTGGCCCCAGCGCCTCAGGCTACCAGCGACCTGACGTAACCACCGGTTCAACGTTAGAGTAGACAAGTCCTTTTGCAGTTGTATTATGTTAACGAAGTGAATGATATTTGTAGTGGATTGACCACTGGAAATATCATGCCTTTATTTGTACAAAGATGTAATAAATAATTATCATCTTTATGTTACGTGATGTAACAGAAACCAAAGCTCAAATTAAGTAATTATGTAAATAATGTATAGTTATCAACTCCCGATATAATTGTGAGATTACTTTAGGTTCTGATGTCGACCACGAAAGTTAACTTAACTAATTTGTCTAAGTTAACTAAGTTGGAATGCCTGATATAATTATTTCTGTTATTAGGTAGAGCCACATGTATAAGCGGTGTAAAATCGACACAATTATTACCGCCTTTAAAATTCAAAATCTAGATAACTTGAAAGTTTTTCCAGTAAAATATTATGAAGTCAACTGAATCCATAACTAAAAAGGAATTATGGTAGTAGAAGGTCGTAGAGATGCATAATATAAGATGGAGGTCGCACCACGTTAGTCTAATGATGAGATCGAATCCGCGCCTCACGAATCGCTCCCTTTACTTTATATGTCAATTGAAATTGGACTCCTCTACACTTCAGTAGCTCGAATAATCGGATGATTGCTTTGTTGGCTTGATATTGCTACTCAGTATCTTGATGCTTGCATCGACTTGATTCTAGTCCATTTAAATTTGTAGGTATTTATATTAACGGAAAACCTATTTTTTTGTTTATACAAATACAATGAAATTACTAAGATTGAATTGAATCCAATTTTAAACTGAAGTTAAGCTAAGTGCTAGAACGGCTAGAATGGCTATAGCAATAACATTATTACATATGGCATATTATTTCGGTGTACGGTTAAAGAGTAATCAATATATCAATTTCGCAAGGTGATTTTACGGAAGACACTGCAAAAACACTATATCTTCTTAAGAATAAATTACAAAAATTCACCTCATAATCATTTTAATCTAACTATGACTAGTATGCGTCATTATAACTAGCGAATTACGTAACAGTCAAAGCTAAAATTAGACGTAAGCCGACGTACGATCGCTGATCTACAATTGGTAAGGCGTACTAAGTCACTTTTCACTTTGATTTGCGTACACAACAGTAAAGTAACGGGCACTTACGTTGGGATCGTTAATCATAGGATCGTACTTGAAGCTTAAACGCAGGCTTTCTAGAAAGTAAGTACCGAGACTTGAGACTACTAATTAATTAGGTCCTACTTTTGAATGCTTAGTCACTTACTACAGTTTTTTTAATTATCATCATCGTCATCGTCATTATAGTCGTCTTTATCTTCATCATCATCATCATAATCGCATTGGGTACGGGTTTCCTCTCAGAACACTTAGTAAAAATTTTGACCATGGTCCACTATGTTATTGAAATGTAGATTGTTTGTGCCCCAGGCGCCCTGGACGAAATCAAAATTCATAAACTTATCATTGCTTTTTTTTCAAGCAAGAAAAACAGTGATTGCTTTATTATATTGACTTTATTTAATCATGTTTCAAGCACAGGATATTTAGTTCTTTTACATTTCAGAAAAAGGTCAGTAAGACTCGATCGTCACCATTTTTAATTTAATTACTAAAGCAAACAGGTGTAAGCGGTTTCTTATGTTACTTACGAGTACTTATCTATAAGATTTAATCCACATCCGTTGTGATTAAATCTTTCAATTACTCCTTTTTCAATGCACATTTATTCATATTAACTGCTTAAATAAAAAAGACGACAGATAATAAAATATGATAATAGGAAATACCCATTTTATCTAAAAATACTTCTTGCCTATTTTAAAATTCAAATTTTCATTTTCTTGAAAGCATTTCTAGTCTGGAGACGCCTCTGCCACTGCTATACCTTTTAACAGCAGTGTCAAACACTATTGCATTCTGACAGTCTTTCAGGACACTAGGCATTCCAACGTAGTTCTCAATGTTAGCAAAGCATCTATTTCTTTTTTTTTTTGATAAAATAATACTACATATTTATTTTGATAAAACTAAATAACTTATTA
>DWRC01000114.1:0-10765 GCA_018250675.1 Astraptes naxos | reverse complement strand
AGAAATGACTTTGATTCCTGATTAATTAATTATAAACAATTATGAGGTATGATGATAACAAACACAATTTATAGCGTTTGCTGGGATTCTATTTTTTTCTTATCAAAACTTTACTAATACGTACCTACCTATTATAAAAGCGAAAGTAACTCTGTCGGTCCGTGTCGTTTTCGGTCGGTTGTCCACTAGTTCATCAGGGTTATTTTTTTACCTATTATTTTTCTGTCATTTTTAAACTGATGTTTTGCATCTTTCGCCAAGATAATTTCCTATTGAGAATAACTTACACAGGGAAAAACTATTACATAGATCTTCAGATATACTTATATCTGATTACTGTGTTTTGCGGTAACAGAACTATCTTTTACAATTTTAAATATAAACATCTTAGCTATTTCAGTTTACATTAACCAATAGCGAACAGTCTGGAAAGTTCTAAGAGATATAGTAACTTGGACTGGACGTGACAGTTTGTTAGTGACCGTGTATGTTATTCCATTCCAATATATTTTCGTTCCATGTTGATTCCAATATATTTTCGTTCCATGTTGATTCCAATATATTTTCGTATCTCTTCTATTGTATTAGATGATTTACATGCTAACTTACATTCAAAATTGTATATAACCTACTATACCGTAAATAGCCTTACAGAATACTTTTGTTAGAGTTCTACCTATATTATTGTGTTGTTGCACATGTCAACAAGTTGCGTGAGAACAGTGAACCTTTTCTATTAGTTACTGCCTTGTCATGCCTTTAACAATAACTTTATGAAGTTGGTATAACTCGAAAAAGCGTAGATTTACTAAGAGTAACCACCTTAGGATACCATAGGGCTCTACTTAGGTAGGTACGTGTAGACAGCCAAAATTAATGCCTATACCCAGCGTTCGTTCAATATCATTGTGGCTTACAATTTAAATTTGTTTTATTTATTAATAATTGTAATGTATCCAACTTTAATCGGGAAGCATATTAACATTATGTCGTTTGTAATATTGACCCTGCCAAATCCGCGACGTATATCGACAGGGTTATCTTATGTATCCCGACAACTAGATATGATAGTGTTTAAATTTGTAATCAAGTAGTTTTTACATCTTTATCGTTTTACGCAAAAAGTAACGTGTACGAGCGAGACACACGCTCAAGGGGAACGCATACTCAAATCTTGAACACACCCAGACAAACAGAAAAATTGATAAAACTGTCGGCACTGCACTGAAATATCGTTATCGAAAATTTGCATGCTGTTTTTTCGTATATCACACCCATAAGTATCGGATGTATTTGATTGTACAGCGCTTCTATTTATCGAATTTATCGTATCGAATAAAGAGTGCATTCATTTCGTTTAAATATTATTCGCGCAAATACAGCTTCGCTACTTCCTAGCATTAATTGTCTACGTTTTCGTTTTAAATTTCATACATTCATATTTGTCAATTGTAACTTAATATTGACTTCTTTCTCATTGTTTTACACAAATGCAAGCTATCTGTAATGCGATATGACACCGCCCCATAACTTTTGCTGTGAGTAATTATTTGATTCAAATACGCGTTATATTTTAAACGGTAGATTTAGATCTACATATATTGATAGAATATTGGCTTTGGCTAATAGTAATTTGCGAGTTCTAATTCAGTTTTGGTTATAGTAACTACACGGAATCAATGATTCAATGATACTACTATATTCTCAAAGAATATTATTCTAAAAATATTCGCCATAAGAAGGCAATTTTATACATTTCCTAATCACTTGGAAACTTAAACCGCTTAAGAATTAAAAATGTGGACGATCACCTGTTATTCAATACTAAATAAAATGTCTGAATATTCGCTAGGTAATATTAATTAATAATTCTATGTGGTATTCAAAACTTGATTGAATAGTACAACCATTTTAAAGGATATTTTATCATAGGTATTGTGACATTTTTGGTTTCCGAAGAGATTGATTGAAACGGAGTTATGGTTTTGAAATTGTATAACAAGCAAACAAATACGACAGTCAAATTGTCTACGGGAGACGAAATTGGTATTTTCCAGTTTAAAGGAAAACTGCGACCAGTAATAACGTCGGACGCCGAATAAAAAACGACATAACACGAATGGATTCATGAAAGCCATCGTACGATATGAATAACCAACCATCCCTTTTTACCTATTATTTCAAGCATTTTTATCAGTTTTTTTAGTTTTTGTATATTTAAAGAGTGCACATGTGCTACGTGCTTAAGGGTCTTTAATTAAGTACCGTGAGGGTTTATCAAAACGGTTTATTGAATGCACTACATTTTTTTCCGTTAAATACATACGCATTAAGAGCACCCTGTTGATTGTTGAAGAGGGATTTAAAATCGAGCGGACCAGACATGTTAATTGGTTTAGATTGAGTCGAGTGGTTAAATAGCAACCAGGCTAATTTATGTCTTATCGCGTAAATATTTGTACTGCTGTGTTCTGCTTGGTGGTATTTGGCAAAAGAGACATTTAAATTCGATTGAGTGCATTAATGTGTTAGTAAAAAGTTGTAGTAGCTGTTTATTATTTATTTAAAAATACATGTTATTTATTGTTAGAGGTAATAAAGCTTCTGCTAATTGATGGCTAGATCCTAGACGTTATGAGCAGGAACGTGTAGTTTCACTTGCATTGAAAATAAAAACAATTGAATCTTTTTATTTCTATGCAGAAATTAATTGTAAAATAACTTTATTATGCATGCTACTTGTACATATCGCAAATAACTGTATTAAATCAGTCAAAGGTCGAAGAATAAACCGATAAATGTGTTTATTATATTTTTTCTTGTAACCTACTTTAATAACAAGGGTATAGATTTATGATAGGTAATCAATCGTTTATAAAATTGTGTCAATAAATGAATGATAACATGTCCCAATGCTGGTGCTAATTAAATAATGTAATGCTGACAATATAGTCGCTCCTTGTGACAGTCGCCCTTTGCTATGCATGTCGTTACGGTTTCGTTCACATGCAATATAACTATGAATTGAGACGTTTGTTTTGATCTACTAGTAGTATTTGTGAATTTGTCTCTATGTATGTTTCCATGGTATACATAATGAGATCTACATTCACAATGCTTTCACGGGGTATGTTGTCGGTTGTAAATGAATGTAATAATTAACATTTTAAAATCTATTCTAAACGTCAAAAAAGAGAATTCATGTGAACGTTACAATAGACAATGTACCTATATTGTGCCCTTCAAAGTGGACGTGTTCTCTCAAATGCATTGAGAGCGAATGAGATTTAGCGGACATGAATAAATCTAAGAATATAATACATAATGATTTTCAATATGCCCGACCCAAAACCTAATAGATACACATCCGATTTTTGGAAACCTTTCGTACACATGCTTTTGTACTGAATTTGTATTGAAAAAGGGTGTTTTTGAATAATATTTAAAGTACAGACATAAAAGTACCTACATTTAAATTTTTAAAATCCCTATAAATGACAAAAAATTTAAAACCGTGCGATTTCTTCTTGCAACATTTATTCTGACTATGAAGTATTCAAGCACGCTAGGGGACGGAGCCGAAGGAAAAAGTAGAAGTGCGATTGTATTGTGACGTGACGTAAAATAAACTGTACCTATAAATTGTGTATTTAAGTGCATATGTACAATTAGAATCTTTAAATGCTTCAAATACTGTATAGAAATATTACCTACCGACCGATGACAATAACCTGAAAAAAAAAAATTTTTTTTTTATAAATTGTAATTTTTTTTAAAAAACACGCTTTTGTGATAAACCGAACTGAAAAGTGAAAAATAATTGTTGTAAAAAAGCGTGGGTGCTATTTGATATTACCTATTTAACGCCATGCATCCCACGCTTTATGAACAATAATTGTTTTTCACTTTTCAGATCGTTTTATCACAAAAGCGTGTTTTTAGTTTTTTTTTTAACTATTATTTTTCCCGATTGGCATACAAGCAAGCGGTCTCGTTCTACAATAAGGGCTCGATTCGTATTTGGTAGGTATTAGGTATACGAATTCATAGTGACGTTCGCACTTATATCGTTCTTGCGCTGATAAAGAAATGGGAACACTGCCTACTTCAAACGTACCTAGGTGGTCTTAATTAGACAGTTATCTAGAACTACAACCAAGTTTGAACAATGCTCTCCGTAGTTGCTATAAATTATTGCAACAACTTGTACCTTTAAATAGTTCCTATAATAGATAACACCACAAAAAATAACTTTGCCCAAAAAAAACTGTCATAAATGAAAAAAATATAAATTTACTTATTAAAATTAAAAAGATTGTAGGTACTCTTATATATTCCTACAATTTCAAAACGTCACTTTATTTAAAATTTAAATCATAGATACCTATACCTATGATATGTGCATTGTGCATGGTACATTTTGTATTACAATATACATATGTAGCTGTACTAAAATTAAACAAAATATTGTGACATATTATATTGTGACAGGGTTTAATTGTGAAAGCATCAAATTTACGACTAAGATCGTATCTTATTCAAATCCTGATAATTTTATACAGTTAACCATTAGGTACGTGCAAATGTAATGAATAAACGGTGGCGCATTAGTGTAAGTGAACGTTCGCAAGATTGTCGGAGGTTATCCTACGTGTTATCACTGTTCTGTGTCAATCTCCTAATTTTAGTTATATTGCTGGCGATAATTAAACAAAAAATACAGCATTTTCTGATTTTTGTGAACAGTTATCTGCTTAGTTTATCGTGAATGACCCAGCCCGTGACGCGTGACTCCTTGCACGTTGTTCCTCGCCGATAACGGCTCCAATTTGCTTATTTATATCAAATGGTCCATTAATTATGAAATATTATTATTTATTTTATTTTTAACCCACTTAATTATCACGGTGGCAGATGAAGTTAAAGGTTACAGTAGAATGCTCGAGTCTATCGTTCAGCGCAGATAAAAGCATCTCACGTTCCGTGGCGTTGTTG
The DNA here is from genome assembly GCA_018250675.1 of Astraptes naxos. Classification (NCBI taxonomy): domain Eukaryota; kingdom Metazoa; phylum Arthropoda; class Insecta; order Lepidoptera; family Hesperiidae; genus Astraptes; species Astraptes naxos. Next base: position 5,770 of record DWRC01000114.1, on the reverse strand, counting down.
CAATGCACACGTTAATAATAAACCACGAACGTATAATATTAAAAACTTACGTACTGTAACGTAACGTAGATCTTTCAGAGTAGAAGCCTACGTTAACGTAACGTAATTATCTCTAAAGATCAGCAGATTCCCAGGAATCCGTTAAATTCCGAGGAATTGTTTGGTTGTTGTTTGGAGGAAGGTTTGTTACCAAGATATTATTTATTGTAATTATAACGAAATTTTAAAATAGATGCCTATTTTTGAACAAAATACAACTGGTTTTTTCGTCAACGCAAACTGTCTTCAACCAAATCGAATAATTAATTAAATCGACTAATTTTACTATATTTAAGCAGTTTTCATTCATCCTCAAAATGTTTGTACGAAAACATGTAAAATCACAAAGTAGAATGATATTTTGCGAGGCCTGAAATGACATACGAGTAGCTTAAGACGGTTAAAATGTCGAATGATCGTGTTAATGTGAAAAGTTTAAAACTAAAGAAAAGTAAGATGTTAATACTTCCTACTGTGTCGGGAGAGATAAAGCTGATAAGCTAAGTGACTCTCGTGCTATCATTGTTGCATAACCAAGAGGATGTTTACTTGCCTTTATCCTTTTGGTTCATGTGGAGAACCCATGTGGCTCAGGAGAATAGGAACAGACCTTCAATGAGCTCTCTTTTACAGTTCCAATACTTTCAAGATTTTATTATATTGTTAGTTACAATGCTATAACAGCCGTGTTATTCACTGGAACACAGCCACGAGCTCGATGCTGCGGCAACGACGAGTTTCGTTTTCGTATTCACTAACTCTCATGGTCGAATACTTTGACAGTTTTTATATGGAAGACGAACATGGCGTAGGTTAATTAATTGTCAATCTTCTGCTGCATAAAATCAAACGTAAAAATATAGGCACTTATGAAATAATTTTAATTCTTCAAATTTTTTTTGGGATATCTATGACCGATCAATAGTTTGTTATGACTGGGCTGTCTTTGAACTACATAAAAGTAAACATGCCACGGTGTTCGCACATTGCTTTGCGAGTAAATAAAAATGATATTGATAAGGTTTTTATTACACGTTGTACGTTTATACAGTTTTTTGCGAATACCCCTTGGTACACATATCTCATCTATCTTGAAATTATTCGATTTTCATGTCAAGTTCAATAGTACAAGATTTAGACTTGTATCAAGGTTGTAAACGTTATGTGATTAAAGAAACGTGGAAGCAGACTTCTAATAACCTAATGTTTTGGACTTTGAAGTATAGTCCGCGCCAAATTGCAAGCCTGCTCGGATATTGTTTCGCTTTTTTGTTGCGCAGAGCGTTGTCGAACACAAGCGTATACTTTGAAACCACACTCATGCACATATTATCTCCACGCGGGCGACAGTGCGCTCACGCACCCATCTTCACGTGGGCGAGAGCGCACGGCCGACAGGACCCGCGCTGCCTTCGTCCCGCTAATACAAATAATTTGCTTATTGCGTCTCGACAGGTTTCATATTCAGAGCGGACTCGAAGTTTGACGCGAACTATACATATGTAATGAAGCATTTTTTTTGTATTTATTTAACACGGAGTCTCGCAGCCTTACTCGATTATCAAGTATTGGTATCTAGTGGGGCACAAAAATAAGTATGTAACTAATCTATTCAATTTGGAATGTGTCACCATATAAGACGGATTACTAGCTTCTAGGAGATCATATCTGGAAATAATCTCAGCTTATCCTACAAAATACACTTTTAAACAAATTAAAGGTCGTTAACCTGCCGTTCACAGGATATTAGCAAGACTGTTAAAAATTAACGTGAAATTAAATTGTTTCGCCTGTAACTAAGCATCAGATTTCGAAATAGAATAATAAATATTTACTTGTAGTTGCTTATTCAAGCGAAGTGTTAAGTTTTTAGTAGTCAGCACGTCACACGTGTCTAATTGTTTATAACTTTGACACTTACGTAAGAATTTTTTACATGGCGTGCGTTTAAAATTGGTGAAGTCAGTGTTGAGGCCTTCGTATTAGATAAGTAGATAAACATAGTCGTACGTAGGTATAAATGTTACGGTTCTTATAAATAACTGCAGATAAAAAATCTAATTGAGGAAATCCGTGATTTTCGTACATTTTTTTGGTCGGAAGACGATGTTTACTATAATAGATATTATATTCTAAAAGTGACATAAACACCTACTATAATTATAGGTAGTATTAGATGACATAAGTAGTTATAGGAAATAGAATGATACCTACCAAGAGAACGACAAACATAATACCTAGAAGATTGCCTACATACAAAATAGTAGCTACATTTTTATCTTTCAAATTTAAAGACAAATAATATACATTTCATGTTACTGATTTTTTATAGCATAAACGAAGACTGATTATTTGGTTATTCCCAAGGTTTTGATAAGCAGAAAATACCAGTGAACTGTGAGATCAGACCATCTGCAAGAGTAGGTATATAAATCATATTTTAACCGGCCCATAAAATACGCATTATTTCTCTTGTTCGCCTTGGAAGCATATCAATGGCCATAGCTTACTAAATAATGGATGACAAGTGGGAAATGTGTCACAAAATAAATTACTTCACTCAACGCTTTAACCACGCTTTAACCTTAATAATTTGTTTATAGATAAATAGGTACTTAACTCTGCTCTATTGTTTTACTTAGACACTGTTAAAGGTTTTTATTTATGAATGCTTTTAGCCCGTCCGCATACTTAAATATTACAAATTCAAATCTATAATTTTAATGCTTGCGGATATGAAGTTAGTAAAATCTTTGAATGAGTATGTCTCCCTTATCATACCCTTCAAACCAAAACACAGAAGCGCTGAACACTGCTGTTATAAGGCAGAAATAGGTGTGGCGGTGGTGTCGCCGGAGTCGAACCATAAAAGGTTTTACCGCCTTTAAAATTGTGGAGTCACCTATTTCTTTCTTCAGAATAAGTGCTAAGCGTTATTGCAGTCTTCTTTAAAGGATGTGGTAAGGTAGAAGACACACAAGATGAATTCAAATTTAGTCCTTAAGGATGCCAAAGTCTTGCTTGACCTTCGGTCGAAATTTTAGCCCATTTGCAGTTGATAACAGTTATCTATTGTTGTCAATGGTGGCATTACTATTAATTGACATCCTAGTTTGTTACGTTAATTTTATATAAAAAGGTAATTACTGTATAGTATCGAGAAAAATATTATATACCGTACCTCTTAGCCTACATATGACCCATTACGCATAAATTACTTCAATGATGGTTTCTGTTGGCCTCTCGCATAATAAGCGCAGTCAAGTGTTAATACGGATTGGTCGAAATAACGGTAAAAACAATATTGTTTTACCGCGAACGCGCGCGATGTGGAATGAACTTCCTCCTGAAGTGTTCCCGGAGCGCTATGACGTGTGACTCTTCTAAGAGGTGCAAAAAAAGCTCTCCTTTAAAGTCATTGCTGACTCCACTGGTGTTGCAAATGTCCATCAATGACGCTGACTACTTTCCATCAGTCCAGGTGACTGCACTACCTTATTGTTAAGCTCATTTATTCAAAAAGTAGATAATCATTATTTATAAATCAAATAATATATAAAACAGTCGGGTAAAAAGAAACAAAAACCTGACTACTTAAAAGCAATTAACTGAAAAGGGAAAAAGAACTCGTACATAAGTCGTGCGGACGGTGACGAACGTAATTTTGGTAGGTTTTTCAGTAATTTTTGTGTGTTGTAAAACCATCAAAATCAGTGCAGTTTTCAAAGTAGCACAGATAGGCCAAAAGAGATGATAGGTTTCTTATTTTGAAAGGAAAGATATAAACATTAACGGCCATGTGGCGTATATATTATCTCATACAGCCCGAGGAGTTTTCACTTCCACAACAATACAAATTGAAATTGTGTTATCTTATCAACAGAAGTAACTGTCCTAAAACGCACGCTGGTATTCCTTTGCTTGCACAGACACTGTCGTGAAGTAATATGGTGCGAATTGGCTTGAATCTTTTGACAAAGCATTTCGCCTCGGGTTGCAATATTGTCATCCCACAACACCTTCTTGGAACTTCCACATGTTATATACATACTTATACTGAGCTGTAGCAGGAACGAGTTTACTTTGCATGTTAAATGCATGTTTGAATTGCAATGCAGATTATGTTAGGACGGGTTTTAGCGTTGTGGTAGAATCCAGGCAATCGAGTCGCACCGTATATATTGAGTCGTTATTTCGAGGTGGGGGAAAGTTTGAGTCATGGTTGCATTGACCGCAAAACGCTGTATTGTAGATCATCCACTTAAGACCAAGTCTCATACTAACAGAATATTTAATGCGCCCTCGAAATAATTGCAGGCGTGAAAAATGTTTTAAAACGAAATTGTTTTTAAAATTTAATATATTATGAAATTTAAAGTTTTCAATAATTTCCTTATTATTTAAATAACGGAAGTCATAGGACCTAAGTTATCGAGTTTTCCAAAACTGAAGTTACATACATATAGAAGGCAGTTTAGACACTACTGAAAAATATATAAAAATATATGAACTTTTGGTGGAACTTTTATCTTTGTCAGCCGTAACTGCTGGGAGTGGGTCCTCTCAGAGTGAGAGGAGAGGCCTTAAACGATGATGCTGGCCAAGTGTAGATAAATTGTGGATTGTATGGTGGATTAAATACGTCTTTGAGCTCTTTTCCTATTTTCCACCTGGTGTTTTTCCTGCACCGTAAAGTAAGTACGTGCTACATTACTTACATTTGACCAATCAGAGGTTACCTACGTGTCTGAGATTCGAACCTCAGACTCCCCGATTGAGCGTCGAGCTTCATTAGGATATGTCGAAAAAAATCCAAAATGTTATAGATTTCCACAGCCATAAAATTAAATACATATATGGCAAAGTAGGTACTAATTAACTAGGTATAAAGCTCGCTAGGAATCATAAAATTACATTTTTAAAATCCTACAAATTACAATAGATTACGTCACTCGCTAAAACTATCATTCATCTTGCTGTCAAAGGTTACTTGTTACTTGTTTTAGTACTATTCGTTTAGTGTGAAATAGCCCTTCTTAATATTAAGATGCTTACACACGATGCACTTACGTAGTTTATGACAGTTGAATTGTTTAGTGAATTTATAATTTATCACAAAAATACTCGATACTCACGTGCAATATTCTGGAATTGAGAGTTTCCCGAATATGGTGAACTAAACCGTCGTTAAAAATAAATTCTGCGGGTTTTGTCACTCGAAACAGATTGTCCCTTTATAGTTCATCTGAACTGTTAAACTCCGCTTGTTTTTTGCTTCCCAACTGTAACTAAACAACACCTGATGAAAATAGAATATGCTAATTTACCAATAAAAACAACGTATTTTATATATGAGCTAGCTGAGGGCTGCAGTTTTACTCGCGTTTAAAACATGTAACATGACGTACATATACGCCAAATAACATTTTTCAAACAGGAGGAGCTTATTTTATTTCTTATAATATCATCCATCTGTCCAACCGTTTCAGAGATTGGCCAGAATAAAATGACAAACAGGAAAATTTTAATAATAGATTTTTTGCTGTAGTTGTTATTTCGAAAATATGAAGGGTAAATGAGTTAAAAAAATGGTCAACTGTCATCCATCCATCTTGATTGAAGTCCGTTGGACTGGAGGACTGGTTTTTGCCAATAGTCAGTGCGCCTGATATACGTATTGATGATCGTAGTATGTGTTGATGTAATAATTGTCATGATGTCTATTCTGTCT
>DWRC01000113.1:0-10772 GCA_018250675.1 Astraptes naxos | reverse complement strand
AGGAAGAACCTGCCGGTCATCTCCTGGATTTTGTCCGTTAGTCGCCTCTTACGACTTCCACAGAAAGAGGTGTATTGCTATTCAAGATCGGCTCCACAAGGCATAAATAGCAGGAAATAATTCCATGTAGTTATTTGTTCTTTTAAGCACTTTCTGCATTAATGCAAACTTTTTATGTTCCACTATAGGACCTCGGTTTCTCTTAACAAATGTCTGAACTATCTGAACTAACTAAACTAACTAACTAACTAAACGAACTAACTGAACTATCCATGACGCTGCTCCAATATCGATTAGTGGACTTCTATAATATACAGTTAACTTTATGTCCAGTTTAGTTCTTTTGTGCATTCGTATTTCCTTAAGTTATAAGCATAATTAATTGCTTTCCAGCAGATCTCATACAGCAACCCCACACAAATACAAAAAAGGTGACGTGGTGGCGACACCTACCGGCATTCGGAAGAAATTCAACGGGAAACAGTGGAGGCGGCTGTGTTCGAAGGACGGCTGTACCAAGGAGAGCCAGCGGCGTGGCTTCTGTTCGCGGCACCTATCTCTGCGAGGGGTCACCAGGTCGTCGAACACACCCTTGGCGCAAGGCTCTGGTCATACACCACAACAGAGGTACCATTTTAAGAGTTATATTTTTTTAGGTGAGTTATAACAGGGAAAAAATATTGATAAAACTGTTATTGTAACTGGAACGAGTTACGCTAATATTACGTTGTTTATAAAGATTTTCTTATGAAATGAGATTTCAAATCGTGCACTGCAAACCATCACATTGTAGAAAAGGTTTTCTGTAGTTTTATTACCCTGGTAAACAATTCTTTCAAGGTTATTTTTATGCATCTCTCGCTATAAACGCGCGTAACAAATTGCCAGTGGGACATACGAATAGTTGGTTGTAACGTAGGAGTGAGATATAATGCTGACGACGACCTGCGTGGCGGAGCGGTGACAATGCCGGACTGACGCGCAGTGAGTATCGGGTTCGATCACCGGCCAGACAGACATCTGAATGATGAATTTAGATTTCTGTTCTGAGTCTAGGTGTTTGTGTATTCGTCGTGTTTCCATGGCACCCGCGACACAGGTTAAAATCCTACTGTGGGGCTATGAGTGTAAAAAGCGTTCATATCTCATATACTACCGTGACATATATAATGAAAAGTAGGTGGCAAAAGAAAAGTGGGTCGGAGGAAGAAATCCTGGTTGCGCAATATTAGAGAGTGGACGGGAATAGCGAGTGCTGCCCAACTATTTCGCCTCGCTAAAGATCGGGAGAAGTTTGCGAAATTGACAGCCAACCTTCGCTAGTCGGAGAGGCACCTTAAGAAGAAGAAAACAAATAAACTATATTTATTTTTGTCACAGGAGCAGCAGTAAATCGTTGTCATCGAACGGCACGGGCGTGGAGGGCGACGAGACGTCCCGCGAGTCGGACACGACGCCGCCGAGCTACCGCGTCACCGGCCGGTTCGATCCCGATGAGACTGAGGCCGCTAACATGCTTGGTATGCACTTTCGCGTATACAAAATAATATAAATGTACTGTGAATGTACTTTCGAAATGAAGATTGAGTTGAGCTTGAATGAAGTAATGTTTTTATTTATACAATATGGTGTTGACAAATGAAACATTCGCGTTCAGAATTCTGTAACGGTTTATAATTGCCGTATTATTAATACTCATGTTTAATCAAATCAATCAATCAAGAGTTTTAAGGAGTTAATAAAAAATACCCATTTTTTATTTCTTTACAAAACACTTTTTTTTAAATTGTGTGTGGGCAAATTTTTGCTGATATCACATAAAGGTTTAAAATAACAAAAATGACATAAAGGTATAAAAAGCTTAAAAACACATATAAAACCCATTTACAACCTGCCAGCTAGTCCGCGTCGCAAATAGTAGTTCAAAAGTAAAATGTGTGTTCGTAGTGTCGCTGGGCAGCTCCCGCTCGGGCAGCCCGGGCGCTTCGCCCGTGGGCGGCGGCTCCCCGGGCGTGGCGGGGCTCCGCGGGAACGTGTTCGTGCCCATCTCGAGCCCGCAGCCGCCGGACGCTCCGCACCACGCCCACCACGCGCACCACTCGTACCACCACCTCATCAGGTAACTACGACGTTTAAAGGTGGTAGAACTCCGGTTCGACACCTGCGGCACCACCGCCGCACCTATTTCTGCCTTAGAACTGCAGTGTTAAGTGCTACTGTGTTCTGGTTTTCAGGGTATGGTAAGGGAGACATACTTATTCAAGGCGTTCCAACTTAGTCCTCAAGGGTAGCAACGTATCAGTGGCCGACCTCAGGTAGGACTGCGATCTTATCGAGGGTTGATTACAGATGTCCATAGGTGGCAGTGGCTACTTACCATCAGGTGGGCTGCATGATCGTTTGCTACTTCCATAGCATAAAAACATTTATTTTCTAAAAGATTTCTTATATTATTTCCTTTTTATCAGGCCCGAATTAGTCCGACCGGATAGAATGAATTCTCCCGTGGGCGGAGGTGTTGCTACTAGTGTTATCAGAGTTTCACCAGCCCCTACTTATCATTACCAGGTAAGCATTATCATAATAACCTGCAATTTATCTCGTGATATGACCGAAGTAAATAGTACCGATATCTTAAAATCATTATATTTCCAGGTCGAGAATAGAAACGGACCTACAAATATACAATCCAGTCAACCGAACGTCATCGGCATACAGGCATCGGGACTGACCATTCAAAATAACATTCAAACCAGTTTGAACGTGCCGACGTCCTTGCAACAAACACAACAGACGCTCCCTTCTAATATTACGTTAAACTTGAACAACTTAACTCATCAAACCTTGCAGACGAGTATCGCGAATACAATCCGAGGCGTAAAAAACGACGAAATTGCACACAACTTGGTGATAAACAGAAGTGCTCAGTTGCCGTCGAACGGGAACGATCTCCATCATATATATAGGAATCACCAGCCGTTGCACATTCGCAACGGGATGCACGAGCCGTACAGAAGAGACGCCGATGTATCGCCACCTTTGAATAGCCATGAGAATTTTGCGAAGAGAAGGGTCTCGGATTACGATGAGGACGAACTAGCTGTGCCTCAAGCGGACTTGAACCGTATTATCGACCGTCCGATCGAGCTGTCCGAGGCCCGCGTGATGGAAGACAACAAGAGGATCGTTAAGCCGGCCCCTTTGCAGGCGAGGTTGCTGTCGGTGGTCGATCCGGACGCGAAGGATACGGTGAAGCGGTTCTATGTGATACCGCAAAATACCCTCGATAAGAAAATCGTGCTGATAAAAAACGAACCGACTGAGACTGTTCAGGTGAGTTGTTCTGCTCATTGTCTTTAAACAGTTCTTAAATAAACAACCTTGACCAGTTTCAGTTTATTCAAATTTGTCTTTTAAATATCTACCTAATTAAAATATATTCTTATCTTAGGAAATGTAACATAGTGAATTCCTTCAATCGGGTATCAAGTCAAATAATTCATTGTTATAAAATCTGAAGTTCATGTTAAGTTATATGTATTTTACTTCAAGACCAAATATTGTATTTCAGTTAGAGCATAAGACTCATCAACTCCTCAACAACAATGAACCAGAGCCTGACCACAGAAATCTAGATAATGGCGACCATGTAAGTTAATTTACGTCTGCCTACTGAATGTTGATTTGAATTGAGATTTCATGCGTGATTTGTACTTAAAAATTGTTGACATTTGGCTTTATTTTCCTTTGATTAAAATGCTTTAAATATTTTCAGATAAACAACGTCAACAGTAGTGCAGTGATTGTTCATCCCAGTCAGTTACTACCCGTGTTACCGCCGCCTACATCTCATACCGCTATAATCGGTAAGAAATAATTTTATTATCAGTGACAACTGTCAGACTGGTAGCCGCTCTCTGCTTTGCGTCTTTATATTATAAAAATACATGTATGAAGTAACAAACGAGCATGCATGATAAGTGGCCACTGACACAAATGGACGTTTGTAATTACCTTTAGAAAAAAGTCCTTTTCAAAGTTGTTTGTCGAATAGTCGATGAAGGAAAACATCGTGAGGAAACCGGCACGCCTGAGAGTTCTTAAAAAAAAGTTTTCAAATGTGCGTGAAGTCTACCAATTCGCACTTGGCCGGCGCGGTAGACTATGGTCTACACTCATCTCACTCGAGAGGACACCCGAGCCCAGCAGTGGGACCATAATGGGTTGACGACTCATATTGTTTCCCGTTCGCAGTGTCGACGGGCGGCGTGCCGAGCGGCGTGTTCCCCTGGCAGTCGCTGGTGCCGCTGCTGCGCGCCGCGTCGCCGCCCGCGCCGCAGCCCGCCTCCCCGCGCACGCCGCGCACGCCGCACACGCCGCACACGCCCCACACCCCCCACACGCCGCACACCCCGCACAATAAGACCGAGGATCAAATCAAGACTGAGAATGGTGAGTTTGTGTTTCTGGGTTTTTTATGTAATAGGTGTGAAAAATAGAGGTGAAATACTCCTTCCTAATTGGTGAAGCTGTTTTTCAACTATTGCTTAATCCTCGATCCGCTACGATTACATAGAATTTTAAAAGTTTTATATGTGTACCATAGCTCAAAGAAGTATATTTATATTCCTAATCAATTATTATCAATGACATAAGATTGCTCGGCTTATAAAATTTCAATTTGCGATCTGTTTTTGGTATTGACCTTAGCACAGTTGCGCTTTAAATCGGCGATATTAGAAACAATTGAAAAATATTTCAAAACATATGCACAGATGTCGTGACGTCGATGTGCACAGACGAGGACGATGAAGTCTTCGAGTGCGAGGAGCCTGGAGCCGGCGGCAGCGAGGATTCTGCAAAGCGACGGTCTCAAAGCCTTTCATCCCAGGATAAAGTATGTTTTACCTACCGTTTTAAATCAAATATAAGAAGTCAGAAATTTATATATACCACTGAATAACAGTATAAGATTAATAAATTATTGATTAGTGTTTTAGTGATTTTAGTAAGTTTAAAACATATCCTGGTTCAATTTATGCTGCGCCGCCGTCACGCCTGTTTCTAACAGCGAATAACAGCAGTGTTCTGAGTTGCTATGTTCTGGTTTGAAAGGTGTGGCGTGTCAGGTATACTTATTCGAGGCATTCCAGCTTTGTCATCAGGGGCAGTAAGGCATCTGTGGCAGATCTCAGGTAGTACTATAAATTTTATCTGAAGTTGATTACAGATGCTTATAGGCGCTGGTGGCAACTCACCATGTTATCGATATTGACGATTCAATCAACTGCCGCGGAAACCTCGCCCGATCACAATTTTAGTAATGCTCTCGTCACGCAAATTCCAGCTTACTCCCCAAACGTCAAGCGTGCGTTCAGAAGTTTTACTTCACAAGTATATAACAACAACAACAAAACCACAGACATATATTTCAATAGATTACGCATCTACCGTCCAAAATACATAATTATGCATTTTACTTGACAACCTATGTCGATAAACGAAGCGTGGAATAGTATGAAACGATTATACACCAGAGAAGGCGGATTCCGTTCTCTTTTTGATCAAGTTTTGACACGCTAAGTACATGCACTTGCGGGATCTATCTAGATATAGGTATGTCTGTGAACAAAACCCTAATAACCTTAACTAACACCCACCGTTGTCCCACCGCAGAGCCGCATCAAGCGTCCGATGAACGCGTTCATGATATTCTCGAAGCGTCACCGGCAGGTGGTGCACCAGATGCACCCCAACCAGGACAACCGCACCGTCAGCAAGATACTCGGCGAGTGGTGGTACGCGCTCAAGCCGGACGAGAAGCAAAAGTACAACGAGCTCGCGAGCCAGGTTTCTTTTCTTTTTTTTTAATATGCTAACCTAGCGATAAGGCAGACGGGCTACCTGATGTAAAGTAGTCACCGTCGCCTACGGACACTTGCAACACCAGAGGAGTTGCCAATGCATCGCCGGCCTTGACAGGTGAATATAAATAACGCTTTCTACACTCATAGCCCCACACTAGGATTTTCTCCTGTGTCGTGGGTGCCATGGAAACAAAGGCGAATACACATACACCCAGACCCAGAACAGAAATCTGAACTCATCATTCAGATTTCTGTCTAGCCGGGGATCGAACCTGGAACCCACTGCGTGTCAGACCGGTGTGGTGACCGCTCCGCCACGGGCGTCGTCGAATATATAAATTAAGTTGTACAGTGTGTTAGTCTAATGAAGGATTTAAAACTCGTGATATTATGTTTCAAAGGTGACGAAAATAAAATACCTGATAACATGTTAATAAAGCACAATACACAAGAAGACTCAATAAAAATGTAAAAATAAGGACATCGTAGCGCTATAATCGCTAATAGAACGAATGTCTTATCATGCGAAGCTTTTATTTTTAGCAAGAATCACTTGTCACACGTCGTTTGTGAGTTAGGTTTTGGGTTTGAATGCGCGCATGTTCATCGATATCCTTTCACAAATTAACGTTATATATTATTATACTGAAATAAGTCGGTCTAGTCTTGTTTTATCTGCCACCCAGTATAACCTGTCTCAATAAGGAGTATAAATCATATGTAACATTTTGTGACCTATCTGTTTTCTTTTCTTCACTGTTAACCATGTACCTACTCTTATATAGACTGATAGAAAAGCGTGTCAACACACAAAAGCCTAGAAGTATTGAAACCAAAAATAATCTGAAGTAAAGACACTGTCATGGACCGAACCGTTTTTTCTGTCTACCTACTCTGTACGTAATACGTTTATTTAGATGTGCAAGAACAGTTTTAAGTGTTTCTGTCATTTCTTTAGGTAAAGGAGGCACATTTCAAGGCGTACCCCGAATGGAAGTGGTGTAACAAGGACAGAAGAAAATCATCAAGCAGTCGGGATCCTACGGGATCTATGCCACAGGTAATATTTTTTCTTATTAATAATTTACAATATCTTGTTTCGGGATATCCAATGAGTTTTGTATTAATCATAGGTTTGTCTCTAGTTTTTCTTGAAGTTTGGTTATAGCAAAATGTCGAATTTTGGTATTTTAATCCTAATGTCTTCTGTACTTAAAGCTGCACTTTGCGATTTTTTACATGTGATGATCATATTTGAACAATTACAATTAACAATCCCTTTATGACTGGAATAACAAAAAAACAACATTTCGTAATGGGTCAATTAAACCTATCATCCAAATTGCCGGATCATAACTTTAGTAGTTTAGATTGCGATTATCAATCAGTCAATCAATCAGGCCAAATCTATCTATATTGTATATAAAAATGAAGCCCTATTTCCCTTGGTCATCGCATCAAGCGTGCACTGATGGAACAATTTCGCTAATTTTCTTTTTTGTTGTATTATTTATTGTCAGGAGAAGGTTCATATGAAAGAAAAAATATAGAAGTTTAGCGGAACATGAACTTTCTTACTTAAAAAACCTGACAACGTTTTAGAAGTTTTAGCGCGCATGAATTTTTTGCCACTAGCGGTCACTTATTCACCTACTCACCGCGCCCAGCGTTGCTTAACTGTATAGATTAAACACGTTACAAATATAAATATATTGTCTTATCCCAAATATTCACTACAAATAATTTATATGGCAAAAAAACGTTTATTGATCAGCTACTCTTTTCATAATAACATAGATTAATGTAAGTGAATTATATGTCGTTGTAATTAACAATAAATAAATAATAATAGATTATATGAGTATAATTTTATTGTAACACAGAGCCCGCGTACGCCGTCGGACGGGCCGAACAGCGGGGCTCCGAACAGCGGGAACGACATACAAATGAACGTGTCGTACAGTCACGTCGGTTCGCCGCAACTGAGCGACGATGAACCTATGGTGAGTTTAATGACAATTAATTATCATTTTAATCAACATGAGATGGCATTCTCGACATCTTGTATATATACAAGTTTCGAACTGAAACTGTCGGAGCAAGGCCGCTCCCCAGGCATAATCACATAGCCTGGCGAGAGATCTCCCTTTGCCAAAAACTCATGGTGAGTTTTACTAAGAATGAAATACCATTTTGTTCATACTTATCCCAAATTATTGAGGTACATACGAGAGTTCGTATCCCTTTCGCCATACATATTGCGAGTATAAGACCTTTTATATAAGTAGGATTACCACAGATATTGTAAAAAGTGCAATAATCTAAAAACATTATATATGAACAATGTATGAATTCGCCGCGATAACACAACAAATTTGGATACCCTATCCTCGCGAATTTAATTTACGCATTTTATTTCTTGACTTTAGTTTGAAACAGACCATAAAATATTTTAATTAAACAGTATTTTAGCTGTCCCTCTAAATCCTCTTCTACTTCTTATCTACTATCTTATTATCTGGTAAATTTAATATGAATAAAAAATCCAACGATTCTAATTTCAGATCACACAATCTATGGAGGAACCGCTTCCTCCTCCGCAGCCACTTGAAATAGACTTGAAGTGCGGAGAGAAAGTCACGGACTCCGATTCAGAGGGACTGGATACAAGGGACTACCTGACCCATCATGACCATACTAGACGACCGAAACCGATTAAAGCCAGGTAAAATTATATTTCTTATTTCGACGAGCCGCGTGGCGGAGCGGTCACCATACCAGTCTGACACGCAGTGGGTTCCGGGTTTGATCCCCGGTCAGTCAGATATCTGAATGATGAATTTAGATTTTTGTTCTGGGTCTGCAGGTTTGTGTATTCGTCTTTGTGTTTCCATGGCACCTACGTCCCAGGAGAAAATTCTAGTGTGGGGCTATGAGTGTAGAAAGCGTTATTATTATTTCTTTTGTACTAGTTTATGCCCGCGGCTTCGCTCGTGCCAATATGTAGGTTATAGGTATAAAAAAATCTGAATAAAAGGTTTTCTGTGTTTTTCTGGACCCCTGGCAATGCTCTCTTGGCAATTTTCTATGCAGTTCATTTCAGTTAATATTCGTCTTACCCAAGGTTGGCCACAGATGCTTTGCTACCCTTTGTTTTAAGGGGTTCTAAGTTGAAACGCCTCTGATAATAGTTGGGATATCCTCGGATAATCCTTCACCACAACCTTCAAACCAGAACACAGCAATGATAAACATTGCTGTTATTAGCCAGAAATTGGTGTGACGGTGGTGCCTCCTGAGTCCGATCACAGAGGATTAATCCACGTTCACCTAAGTTGCCTAGAGAAATCATATGACTTTCAAATTGTAACTCAACATTTTCATTTCAGAGCTGGCTCTTCTGACAATCTTTTGGGTGGCATCACGGCATCCAGTCCGGGTGGATCTAAAGTATTTCAGCCTACTGGTGGGGCTTTTAAGTCCACACATGCTGATATTGGTAATTTCATTTTTATATATGTTTACAATAGACTTACATCTCAGATAATGTCTCTTATTAATAACTTTGAAGTTTTTTTATATTATTTACCTTACCATACTGTGATAACATGAACGAATGTAATATAAGAGAGCCTAAACTATGAAATAATATGGAAGATAAAAATAGATATACAATAAGAACTATTTTTTGTTATACTTTGATTGGAATTTTTCGCCTGATATCATTAGTAGAAGTTTTGAACTTTGTAACGAGTGCTTAATTTTATACTTATTCTATTTCTTCTAGGCGATAATCACAGGCAATGGACAGCGTTCACAACGGTGAACAAGTCGCTGTCGAACCAAGTGCCCAGTTCCCCGCACATGTCCCAGCCACCCACACCGAGCACCCAGAGCCTCACTAACAGCGTGCAAGGCATATCACTAAGCGCACCCAATCTCGCAACGCAAGCGGCTTTGGATAGCGCTATAGCGTCAATAATGAATTCCCCTACGTCGAGTGGAGTGCAAGTGATATCGAGCGGAATCGCAATGCCGAATCAGACGATCGGTCAGTCGATCAATCAGCAGATCGGTCAGCAGATCGGTCAGCCGATCGGTCAACCGGTGAACCATTCAGTAAACCATTCGGTGAACCAGTCGGTCAATCATTCAATGAACCAGCCGGTCAGCCAGCCGCCTACATCGACCGCTTTGAGCAACGCTCTGCTCAAGAGTGTGACGCTTGTGAAGAGGAATCTCTCAGACAGCGGTACGGGTTAGTGTTTATATGAATAAAATAAATACACGTATACAATACATAATAAACCATACGTCAATAAAATACAAATAAACAAGGCATAACAAATGTTTGCTATGCTTTGTTTACCTTTTAGAATACTGCCATATGACTCATAAATCATATTTGATATTAGAATATTAGAAGACACACTTACCTAATGATACTTATAACTTACGTTGCTAGCCAGTAATCACCACAATAACATAATATTCATTGCTTATTTATCTTTACGACATTGAAATACTAATTTCTACTCATTCATTCCGTTCTACTCATTGACATTGTAGATAAAGCAATATTATGTTAATATTTAATGCATTATTTTAAATTCATGAAATTTTATTAGTTATATGTTATTCTTTCTGCGTCCTATAATCCTATTGTTTTATCTTCTGACATACTTATTATTTTTGACATTCTAGTAAATTGAAATATAAAATGAATTTGACATCAATGTAATTAATGAATTTCGAACCTAATTATTTATTAATGTAACAATAGCCGATAAATAAGGATTCTTGTATTTTTGCATGCCTTGTATAGGTAGGACACACTGAACTATAAAATTATATAACATCTTGTAATAACTGTGTTCTGGCAAATAAAGATTATGATTATGATTA
>DWRC01000112.1:0-10775 GCA_018250675.1 Astraptes naxos | reverse complement strand
ACAACAATATTAATGTTAATGTAAGCCTAGCCTATATTCAATAACTTATAAGTTGTATTAGACTCTCCCTCCGACATATATATCAGAGGAGTTCCAACTTAGTCCTCAGCGGTAGCAAGGCATCTGTGGCTGATTTCAGGCAGTACTCCTAAATTTATCTCGGGTTGATCACAGGTGTCCATGGGCGGCAGTGGCCAGTTACCATCAGTTGGACTGCACGCTCGTTTGCTAATTTCATAATATAAAAAAGAATACAGTATATGTCGTAACTAACTCTAGATCCTGTGATAAATTTAAAAACCGTATACGAGTATATGCGCATACGCATCCGTGAGGGAGAGCTCGCGCGTCGCATAAGAGACAATGTCATATTTACGTTGACTAATATCGCAATTACCAGTGCATTGACACCGTCGTGTCTGTTCGGTTCTTATATTTACTAGCTCGTAAAGAAGATTTTATTGCATTCGCTCATGTTTCCACTGCACCATTATGTCTAAAGGAATATTAAAATTACGGATCATTTTTTTTAAGTTGCTAATGAAATACACAGTACAGGTACTTCATTATGATTATTTGAGTTCAAAACATCCTCGTGCAACATCTTTGCGATAGATAGCTTTGAGGACGGCCACTGGAGGGTTGTTAGTGCGGTAGAAATCCCACATAACCCGGCGTTGCTCCACGGCGTCGGGTACCTTTTGACGGTTCCCCTCGTCAAAAAAAGTCTCAGTCTGTATGGAAACGCAAGACGATACTGATATAGGAACCCATGCAAGGGCAATTAGGACAGACATGTATGTCACGGCTCTGTAGCTTCTATGCATGGGTGGTCGCATAATTATCACGCATAATAATTATTCTGATATATAGGTAGAGTTCGATCTCTCCAGGTAGTAAGTTGTAAAACCTTTTGTGGTTCCACACCTTTTCTGCGTAATAAATGAAGTGTTAAGCGCTGATGTGTTCCGTTGAGGAGTGTGGTAAAGAAGACATATTTTAAAAGGCCTCAGGGGTAGCAACGTATCCGTAGGCGACCTCTGGTAGAATTCTTAACTTATTTCGGATCTTCTTTGATCGCCGGGTGATGGGCCGCAGTGGTCAGTAACCATCAGGTAGACAGCGTGCTCGTTTGCTGCTTCTATCCTGCTAAACAAGAATTACGATACTGAAATAGTAGAGCCAAACATACATATAGCTGACTGTAAATTAACTGTTCTTAATTGTCGTTCGACGCGGCGGTCATTCAAGAAGATTTGGCAGTCGTCACTCCGTCACGTCAGGTGAATCGTCGAATGTCGAGCTTTATTTAGAACACTGTCAATTGACTTATATCTCTCTATTGAATGAACCATAACTTACGTTTGATGATATTTAGGACAAGATATTTAGTGGCTGTGTAATTATAAATGGCGTCAAAGTATCGGATATCTAAAAAAACACGGGACAGTCTTAGGGGACTGTCGACAGAAGTGAAAACCAAGTATAAAGAGGTATCTATGGGAAGTATATTATGGGAAGCGTTTGGTGACGATGACGCGAGTTCCATGGTTTTTATTCACCCAAAAAATGCTCAACACGTCTAAAGAAGTTTTTACATCAAAAACTCCTAAGGTTTTTTTAATAAAATGTAAAATTTCTTTGTTAACAGGAATCCCTGGGCGGAGGCGCGTACGGTTCGACGGGGGCGTCCGGCGTGGAGGGCGGGGAGCGGCGCGAGAGTGGCAAGCGCGGGCGCAGGCCTGGCAGGAAGGCGCAGCTCGACAAACAGGATATGAAGGCGAAGTTAGGTGAGATAGCCGTGAATATCGTTTTTTGTATACAGGAAATCGAATGCAAGCAGTGGATCTATACGGGTGATGGTCTTGAAAGATGACAGATAGAAATGATAAAATCTACATATCGAATTTCGATATATTATTATAATATAGTATTCATACGATAGCATGAGTATTTAGAGACAGTGATAGAACTGTTTGGCAGTGAATGGGATACGGTCAAGAGCCATCAATAGAAAGTCGATAAAGAAATGATAAAATCGAAATATCGAAGTACAGCGATATATTTAATTTTCATAAGAAAGGATTAGTATGCATAGAAAGTGAAAAGTTAAGTCCACGTTTGTACATAAGTAACTATAAGGTACATAAAGCATAAATAAATAAAGCGATATAAGGTTTTTTTTTCCTGATGGCAATGAAATAATATCTAGAAACCAGTCAGTGGACACATTTAAATAGAAATTCACGGTCTACATTTTCAAGTAATGACATGATTGGATTGGAAACTGTCACGCTCGGATTCTCTAGGAATGTGCGCACAATCAGGCCTATGGTGTCCTATAACGAACAGAATAAGTACGTTATTAGGTCAGCTTGATCCGTAGCGAAATGCAACAAAGCGTTAAGAGCAGGGGAATTGACGATCCCCTTTAAAAATGGGACGGTTACAACTTAAATATAATATTTTCTGTTAGTAACACAGGCAAGCAAATAAAAGACGATAATTGCTCTGTTTGTTATTCAAATGAGAGATTCAGAGGGACTGTCTGTTACAAATATAAAAGAGTGTCTTGTTAACCTTCAAGGTTAACTGATCGTGCAGATGCGCATTATGCGCAAAATCGAGTTTCAAATAAGAATGTACAAAAGTGATATTTTATCTGATGGATTTGAATAGTCACAAACTATAGTCCTGTCATAATAGAGAACACATGTCCGTTGGAATGGGAACGTAACGTGAGCGATCGCTTTCAGAGCGGAGTAGGCAGTCGGCGCGTGAGTGCCGCGCGAGAAAGAAGCTCCGATACCAATATTTGGAGGAGCTGGTCGCGGACCGCGAACGCGCTGTGCTGACGTTGAGGAAGGAATTGGATAAGGTGAGAAAAAAAAATGTTTTACATAATAATGTAGGTAAATATAAAAATCCCTTAAAATTGGAAAAATATGATTTAATTCTAATATCCCTAATAGACGTTGTTATGTACGTGTTAATCTATTAAATTTATTTCGCTGCTTTACCGAATAAATCAGGTAAATTTAGTATCAGGTAATGTGTACAGGGGTCAGAGTTTAACTAAGAATGGCATAGTAAATCTGTATGGCTGATCTTTTGACACCGCAACGACGAGGGAAATACTGGCAGCTGTGTTTTTATTGCGAGGTGATTTGATCTTATTGTAGGCATTCGATTTTATTTTTGGATAACGGATTATTTCTTTTTTAATTTAGGTTGAAATTTAATAGACCACGAGACGTTGATCGGTAGTTGGATTATATTTTAAGTTTGTGGTGGAAACGTTGATAAGCGCAAAATTACAATTGGAGACCAATTTGAAACTGAAATAATTTTTAATTCAAAAAGGTTATTTTATTATGGATGGTAATCAAATGTTCGTTTTATTTACAAGAAGTAGTAAAGGAGTAAAAAGTTAAAAAGGAGCATTTTTTTAGCATTTCTTTACAGAAGAGTAGTAGTAGTATATGAGGACTAAGTTAAGTTTTCAAATATTTATTCTCTTATTTTTGGAAGTTTGCTTTTCCGCACCTCAAACCATCATTCAACCACTGGTGAACTAAAATAGTAATTAAAAATAGTATTAATATACCACAACATATTACTTTTTGCAACTTTTGAGAGGTAGCCCTGTAACCTTGACTAGCCGTCGTAATAAGTCTTTTAATCATTTCCAGTACTACAAATGGAATTTGGAGCTCGACCAGGGTCGGATGCCGGAGGGGCTGGATGTGATGATGCAAGAAATCGGTGTGGTGAAGCAGGAGGACGCCAAGTTCTGAGCGTCCTCCCGCCGACACATGTCCCAGGAGGTAACACTTTGCTGCTTCAGGCATAATATGTTCGCCTAGTAGTTAGTGTTCTACCCTTTTATATTCTACTTCTCTAAGAAATTTTCACGGAATTCACGGAACCCAACTTTTTTACGAAATTTTTCTACTCTTCTCTCGGAACGGAATTAACGAATTTAACAGCGATGACAGAAAGAAGACGCAAACTGTCAGGAACTCTTCGCCCTAAATTTAAGTTACAACTGTAGTCCAGTTTTTATACCTAACTTCTATCCTACCACTTAGTGATTTGCTTTGGCAAAATTATTATGCCTGAAATAGAGGCTATTTTTGGAGAAATTTTCAAAATTTTATACTGTTTTGTAATATGTAAGTAAAAACTAACATTTTATATTTACTTAGATTTTTTTTTCATATTAAGAATGCAAAATATTATTATGTTATACATATTTGACATAGGTTAATCTTTTTAATATAGTTTTATATTTAATTTTGTTTATTGATTTAATCATTAATTCTACGAATGTAAGCGTTACCTTACAGGACACGACTCGGTGAAATGCTTCATTTTAAGAGTATACATAAGAATGGTCAGGGACTAAGGAATTATTTTTGGACCTATATAAGAGTTATATATTTATATATTATGTTATTTTCGTAAAACGTTTAAAATAACTTATTTTTATATCACTAATTTTATGATTATTTAATCCTATGAGGATGACTATACACGAGTGGTTTTTATTTTACATCATACATTGCGTGTTTGATGTTATGTTTTTATTTTTAAAAGTTTTGATGTGACGCTTTAGTAGTGACAAAAAAGAGAAAAAAACCAAAAAAAATATCTTCTCTCTTCATTAGAACTCCTATTAGTGTCTTTAAAAACGTCTTTAGATTATAGAGGGAACGGGAGCAAAGTTGTAAATATTTGATGGTTTGTATTCGAATGTGTTTGAACATCTACAGAATGCATACAAACAGTTGCTGGCGTGATGTGGTTTCGTGTTGTATAAATGAGATTGTTAGTGATAAAGAAATATTTTAGAGATAATATTTATCAACATTACTTGAATAGAAACTCAGTTTGTTCTCTTATGTTATAACTTAAATGAATCTTATAAAAAATGTGATCTTCCCTTAATGTTAACAGATTCATGGATTTCATTTCTTTTCTCGTATTATTCCTTTTTGATTATACGATATGTCCTTCTTAAAGTTATAAAAAAAATGTTGTTTTTTAAATTTATTATTCATTGTCATTTTGGACTTCTTGTTGCCAACTCATATTATCTTTTTAATTTTTTATGACATCTTCTTTTCCTTAGACTTCCATTTATAGCGACACTGACGCTGGACGTCTAGTGCATATAATTATATTAAATAGATTTTTCTCTATAATATGAACACTTGTTGCATATTGAGCGTAGTTTCAAAATAAATTTCTGGTTTCTTAACTTCCACGTTCGTTGCCTGCTATATGATTTCAAGTAACGTTATTATCAGTTATAATATTTTGTTTTGGTTTCTGAATACATATTTCTTTATTTCTAAGGTCACTTGCTAATCAACACGAAATATTCTGTTAGGATTTGGATAGGTTTGGACAAGTTTCGTACAGGATGTATATAAATTATGTGTAATCATTTTTGCCTATAATTTAGTATATTTTTTAATTAGGCCATCTGAGATGGTATTCTCGTCAACTGAGTGATAAAACATAGTTTTTTTAACTGGCGACATTGATGTGACGTATTCATGCTGATGACATTTCAGTTGCATTAATTTATCTTTAATTATATACATTTCTGTTTCTCTGTCCGTCTTCATAATCTTCAGCTTTCAATACATTTAAAGATATAGCTACATGTTATGGCATGTCTAGGTCACACCAAGTTAGCATAGTATTAGAAATTCGTATAAATAGATAGTTACCTATCGGATAAACTAAATATGTTTGTTTAAGTTTTTATGTTTTTTTTTATTATATATTTTTATTATTATTTTTTCGTTTATTAATTTTGCATAAGTTTTGTGATGTTACTCTAAGGTCATTGTTATTCTTATGATTATTGAATAATTGCTTTTGCTTTATTTAAATTAAAATATAATGTTGTTTGTTTATGGTTTGTATTTAAAGTGATATTTTTTCAGTTTTGTTTTCAAAGGAGTGTAATGAATAAATATTTGTTACTATGGTTCTAGAATGGCATTAGTAGTTTTTTTAGATGGATATAATAAAAATATTTCATATGAAGTTATCTTCAATTTCATAGGAAATACCTTGTGACATCGATATATTTCTACTAATGCTCGCACTATAATGCTTATTTCTGGTAGTTTTCACGTTGGCTATTATGTATTATTTTAACAAAGCATCAAATAATACTTTTTCTTTCGCTACTATTAATATTACTCACCAAACAATACCTCCATTCGGAAAAGTTTACTTATAAGCATATCTTGCATATCTAAAAGCGTAGTGTTATTCTGATATTTGTTCTCATAAGTATCGACGAGATGGGACTTAATGTCATTAGTGGGAAGCTGTACATCAAGTGGATGGTATGCCAGTGTAACACTATTGCATTTGCACATTTCTTAACACCAGTATAATTAGCGTTGACTAATTTAACGACCAGAATAATATAACAAATATTATTAGAAACTCCAATGAAATTATTTTTTATTGTTTCACTGTTTTCATTATTATTGTAAATTCTTGCTATATACATATGGGATATATTGAGCCCAAATCGTAAGTAATGTATATTTTTTCACTTCTCTGCGGCGTGGATATATAAGAAAAAAATGTTAGTTGTATTATATAGTACTAACATAATATTATAAGGTCTAGTTATATGTTTTCGGAGGGTCGATGACGCAGGAGAAAGATCTCACGGCTTTTTAAAATGAACTTCTTCTAACTAAAATCATTAAACTTGACGAACCACTACAAGTAGGAAAATGTTATAGAGTCAGGAAATATTCTTTGCGCACATTACCGAGTAGCAAAGAGGCGGTTATTATTTATTTTATATAATCTAGTTTATTTGCGTGTAACGATATTAATTTACCTAAACTTACAGTGATATTTTGTTGCTTTGAAACATCAACTCAAATAATATTAAACCATGAAAATGATTTAGTATATTTCAAGCAGTCTATTGACCTCTCGATCGACTATTATTTAGAATAGGTATCATCCGCTATTTATATCTATAGTTTGCATTTAAAGGCGTGTTGTGGTGTACTCACATAGGTATATATATCTCACACTGTACATAAATACATAAATAATGATAAAATTGTATATATACATACATAAAAGGTTGGGGCGTGAAAACTTTAAAACACTGTAAATTGAATTTTAATGTAATATTAAGAAAAAAGTATGTGTAACAAAAGCAGTAAGTAATATTAATATTAGGATAAATGAAAAAAGTTTTTATACATTTAAATCGTTTTATACATTAAAAGGCCAGTAAGCATCTTCCAAATTTATACTCTATACTTTGTATCATGTTAATTAAATTAACATTTCACTCTCATTAAACATTCCTTCATAACTTCATTTACTCTTACATCATTATGTCTTCTTGGATAACTATCCATTCATGTGTTATCATGTTTTAATTAAATTCATTGTCAGATGAAATTTTAGTTGATTGTTAATAATTATGAACACTGAACAGTTTTGCGGTTTCACGCGTCTTATGTGTTATTAATATCTTTTGTGGTATCTTTCTATCGAATGGACAGTTGCAGTTCGTGGTTTTTTGGGTTATTAACAACTTCACTAGGCAGGGTGGTACGCTCGATGAGCTCATTAACTGTAAAAGTCCATCGTTTGTTTGTGTTTAAGTGCACATTTTTTACATTTGTTTCGTTTGAGGTGTAAACCTCTTTAGTTATGTGTTATTTTTTATGAGTGTACAGTTGCTGTTGATTCTTTAGGATTTTAACAACTTCACGTACTTGGTACGCTCGATGAGCTCAGCAACTGAATAAGTTCATTTTTTTTGTTAATGTGCATTTGTTACATTTGTTTTTAAACTTCTTATTTCATTCTGTTGTCTCTTTGAGGTTGTAAGATTTAGTGTTTTTAATTATATAAAACGTCATCAGACCTATTTAACAAATCGTTTGACTTCTGAATGATATAAAATTTTAAATATTTTAAATGCTCTTCTATATTCTTGTATTAATTTAAACTTATATAATTCTTTCTTGTATTCATCATTATTGAGGTTACCTTTTGTTTGCTGTTTGTTTAATGTTGTTAAAGTCGATAGTTGCTGTGGGTTCTTTGAGTTATTGACAACTTCACCAGGCAGGGTGGTACGCTCGATGAACTCGACAACTTGAAAATTTCAAATCTTTTTCTCGTTTAAATTCTTCATCACATTTTGTTTTATTCTTTTAATAATTGTATTTATGTTAGCTATTGAAGTTAACTTTCATTTGCTATTAATTTTTGTTGTGGAGTGATCAGGTGCTGTTAGTTCTTTGGGTTATTAACAACTTCACCAGGCAGGGTGGTACGCTCGATGAACTCAGCAACTGAAGAACTTTATTGTTTGTTTTCGTAAAGTGCTTTGTCACATTTAGTATTTCCTTGGAAAATAATCTTTACAATAGACTCTAGTTGTTTTATTGTCAATTATATTGGTACTTATGCATATTTTGGATATTAGATTGTTGTCTTTCTTATATTTCGTCACGTTGTAAAAGTACATAAAAACGTATATTTGGCGTTTCAGTCTAGTTTTTTTTATTATAATGTTTCATGCACATATTTCGTGTCGTCATCATATCGTTTCATCTCAATAACTCATTAACATCCTTTTAAATAAACATTTATGCTCGATGTTTAAAACACAAAAAACTGTTCACGAAGGCTTTAGAAAATGTTTTTAAGACCTTGGATTGAAAAGTATGGGTCATACGCATTGATGGCGAAAACATCTTGAATTTACAGTATGCCGATATCATCACAATGGCCAAGTAGCTGTAAGATCTCTAGGAAATACTGCACAGCCTAAACGGTGCCTCCCAATGAGTTGGTCTTGGAATGAATCTTGACAAAACAAAGGTTATGCTTATTGCTCACGTCATTCCTGGACCTATAACCGTTGAGGGTAAAACTCTCAAAGTTGTTGCCAAGTATATATCCATGGAAGTCTTTGCAGTTAAGGAGAAATAACTTTGAGAGGAAAGCCGAAAGGAGGATCCAGTTGAGTTGGGCAGTATTCGGGAAGTGGCGTCATGTTTTCTCGTCGCCAATACCGCAAGCCTGAAGCATAAGGTCTTCAATCATGGCGTCCTACCTGTTATGCCATACGGAGCTCAGACGTGTACACTGACGGTGGGACTCGTCTAAAACCTTAAGTCGCTCAGCGAGCTATGGAAAAAGATATGCTCGGTGTATCCCTCTGGTATAAACGTGGAGATCCGGCTGAGAATTAAAGTCACCGACATAGCTCTGAAGGTTAGCAAGCTGAAGTGACATTGGCCATATATATTAACATATGTCAAAGAGCCAATAACCGTTAGAGAACATTAGACGGTTTTAAGAGTGGCGACCGCGTCTAGGCAAACGGAGTGTAGGACGCCCTGATATTAGGTGGCGCGATGATCTGCGCCGAGCGGCGGGAATTAAATGGAAGCCAAAGATTGGGCTCAACAGCGTGCTTTGGGAAAGGCCTATGTGAACTAAAACGGGCTCAAGAGATATTTTCATTCTATTCTATTCTCTCTTACATATATCTGTGTTCTTGTGAGTTACGCTCTAGGATAGTCTTGTCATTGTATATTACTACCTTAATAAGGAAAACGTGGACTTGAAACTTTGAACTTGTATTAAGTTTAGATTAAGGATAATAAGCTGAGGTGTATATAATATTTCGCTCCTTTGCTTCAATAACATGTTATCGTGTATAAATTTTGTTTTTAAGATAACACGTTATTGGAGCAAAGGAGCGATTTATCCTCAGTAAGCTTCATTCAATGGACGCAAGTAGTCATGTTGTTAAGAGATGATGCTAAGGTGTACATATAAAACCTTCGGCCCATTAGATAAGTGAAAGTTATTAAGAATGTTAATAATAAATAGGTCAGTAAGCATATTCCGATTATTATTATTATTTATATTTTTTTCATATTTCACTTAAATTCAGTTTTACTTTCAGTTCATCTTTTGTTCAAGTACGTATTTTTCATTATATTCATTTCTATTACTGTCGTTTTTATCTACACTTCGTTCGATGTTCATTTTGTTGAATTTATATTTACGTTATCATCTATCATTTATGTTAATAATCGTATAACTGAATATAAGTTACACGATTGGGTATATATAAATTCAATTATTTGAAAACTTTAAACAATATAAATATTTATTATATATTGTAAATATTGGACCTCAATCTGGTTCGAAAGGCATGAAAAAGTTTGAACAATATACAAATAAATAATAATGATAATACGCCGAGTTGTACATATATGTTTCCTCGGCGTGCTTCAAATAAATGTGCGCAGTAGTCGTCTTTTTAAGATATGCTGAGAGGTGTACATATAATGATACCCAGCAAGCTTCATTCGATGTACGCAAGTAGCCGTGTTATTAGTAAGATATATGTACTGAGTTGTAAATATATTTCTCTCGGTCAGCTTAATATCAATGTGCGCAAGTAGTGGTTTCGTGTGTAAGATAAGCTGAGGTGTAGGTATAATTATCCTCGGTGATGAAATAAGTCAGATACCAAAGTTCGTAAACATGTTTAGTGTAAAGCCAGCTAGACGTCTGGCAATGATGATTGTATTTCGCGTGCATTCAATGGGCTAGTTGACCCTTTTTTTTAAAATAGATCTTATATTGCGTATATTCCTTCGGTAATTACATAAAGATATAGATTGTATTTTTTTGGAACTTAGAAAGTTACAAAATCTTCAATTGAAATTTTATTT
>DWRC01000111.1:0-10829 GCA_018250675.1 Astraptes naxos | reverse complement strand
TTAAAGATTTATTGATCAAATATACGTACATAATATACAAATTTGATTGTTTGTAAACAGCTGCAATAGTGTGAACTATTAATATAATATTCAATACCTAATCAAATAAACCAAAACTCCATCTTGATACATAATATTATTATTCAAAAATTTGTAGAACTGTAAGTAGGTACTCCAAAGAGATAAAATATTTTAAAAAGGCAATAATGCACAATGATCATAAGCAAAATATAATATATTTTACCAATTACGTCTTAAAATCCATTCTTAAGGTGTTTGTTAATGGCGTAAAATAAAGGTAAAAACCAAGACAGCAATAACTATGAAGCGATTACTGTATTTATTACTGTGTTTTTCCTATATACTATCGTATTGCTTGCTACGAGAATATCCACGTAGGTTTGAAAACAATTATATTTAATATAAAACAAATATAACTTACTCGATAACTTATATTAAAGATTTTAACTAATAAATATCTAATCATAGAAGAAGCGTTTAAGCGCACATTTACATGCCGAGGTTTGGATTGACTAGAGATAGGTATAAAGGAAGGCAGTAAGCTCTCCCTATTATAAACATTGCATTTATTCCCACAGATCTTAAAATATCAATTCACCGCCGAAATCTGACTAGACGTTAATATTTACCTCTTGAGTGTCAATAATCTTGAAAGTCTTGTATAATAATTATGCAAGGTAAATATTGCTTTGACTTATGGATACTGAAGCATAATGCAGTTCTCTTTATTTTGTTTCATAATATCATACTCACATTTGATTAGTCTACAATGCACAACATACACCTCCTTAGTCTCGCCTCTAGCTCGGGGATATAATTAGGGGACACACTATTATTATTAATATTACATAATAAGTATACCTTAACTGTACTGAAGGAACAGCAAGCACCCCGATTCATCGATTGACAGGTAGAAAATAGACAGTAATATACCAAAAATTTCGACCAGATATAATTTTGCATTCAGTTGTGGTTATTAGGCCTCGTACTTAATAGTAATTGCATAAAAACTAGAGTGGCAGTATTGTGAATTCTCATTTAAACACGTGTAAAAGGTGTCAAGCGAAATGTATAAGCGAGTCAGTTCAATATATTTTACAGGTCTACGCTGCCTTAACAAAATAATGTAGAAAAGTGCTTGTTTTCGATGAAATTCGGGGTTAAGTGAAAATTGTGGGTCTTAGGATAGTGGGGGAAATTACGGCGTTGAAGTCCAGGTAAACCTATTACAGTAAGTATAATTCAAATATACACATTTTCATATTAAGAATGACTCAAAATTATCTAGTTACACGAGTAATTCGGTTCTCAACCACCTTGTGCTGTTAGATCACATAGTGCGTCCGAAAGCATCGATAATGTACTAAAAGGTGATTTTTCGAAACATCGAGTCGATTAAGATGGCAGTAAATCTGTAAGTTGCAAGGAGCATTCATCGATGTTGTCAGAGGCAATATGTTCGCAACCTTACACGTGCCCTGTAGAAGAAAACAAGAAGCACAGGGGGGCGAATATCGCCCGGACGATCCTTATGACCTTCCGAAATATACAACCTTAACATTTAAAACAGGATAAAAAAATAGGAGTTAGATTTGGATATACTATAGATCGCGTACCGATCATATAATGAATTAACATCTATAAAGCTCATCGGTATCTCGTACGAGCTGGTTCTCCTTAGTCGTCGTAACTCCAACATATGATCGGCCCACGAACTAGGGGAGCGCTACTCAAATATACATCAGAACTCATGTAAGAGAAGACAAAAATATGAAGAGGAAGGATATTACCGGACCCTACCCGATTCTACTGTATATTAAAGTAGTGACCCTAGTCAGGGGTTTGCCGTAGAGGCGGTGATAGTGGAAGATCGTGGGAGCGCTAGGCGAAGGGCGCTGGGGAGAGGCTTAGAAACATACGCGATATCCATGTCCTGTCAACATAGTTCACGAGAACGATATATGGACAGCTCCATGGATACCTGGGCCTCGAGAGGATCTCTGAATCGCAACTGGAATCCTTAATTTCAATACTCTATCTAGCTAAATTCCCGACATGTACATGCGACACCATTGCTACCTACCTTACAATTGTCATTCAGAGATCCGCTGTCGGTTATAAAACACCGATATATTTAGTGAGTAGGTATATCGACATTTTGATCTACGAGCTAATGTTAATAGTTGACAATGATTAAACTATATTTCAATATTTGTGTACTCGCTGACACTATTTTATACGTATTGTTAAAGATGACTAGATGGTAACATTCAGCGAGTAGACAAAAATTGGCTTAATGGAAACATCAAGCCGCCTACAATAATATACGTAGAGGTATATCATTCCAGTACCTTAACACTAAGATGATAGTATTCTAATATTATATGTGTAACTATGCCTTAATACTGGCTCTAATACTGCCCCGTTCCTTTATCACATGTCAAATACAGTCTGTTAAATATTTCCAATATTACAATCAGCGATCCCTCGGGCAACTAAATAGATCTTATAACTAGTCTTACAATGAATATGAAGAAAATCACTCGTGACATTTATCATCGAGCTAGTCCTAGTCGTGATTACCAGTAAAGACAAGACAAGACCGATTGAAAGAACGTTTCCATTACCTTATTACTAATTCGACACACGTTTCAACAAGGAGCTGATGCTTTTTCAGCTAACTACAACATTCATGCTAAGTGGGTTATATAAGATAATTCATATCATGAACGTAAAGAGCTTATTCATAAAAATCGGTTGTCAGTCTGGTATGAGTCAAATCCGAAACCTTTCGAGAGAGATCACGTCATATATTATGAGATAACTCATAAAAAGTCAACCTCAATCACAGCGAAAGGTAAGCAACATCCATACTATGTTTAGTTTATCTCCGGAAAACGCAGGTCGATTTCAATCGGTACACCGGGAATGATGTACTTCTAAATTGCAAATAAATTTTGATTTGAATTAGATAATTCATCGTGGATTTCCGAAACAGTTATTTACGTTGGATACCGAAATTCTATAGTAATCGTTTTTGAGTTGCCAACGGGCGTGGATGTTCAGACGGAAGAGCTGAAATCCAGATCCGACTTTGGGGTTTTCCAAGCGGATTAATTTTATTTGGACACCCAAAATTTGGGGTGTCCGAAGCCTTTTGACCTGGTGACAATTCAAAGTCTGGGAAATGAGGTGCTAGTAGTAGATGGTTAGCTAGCTAGCAAGTACGTAATATATCTTGTAACTATCTCAATATATAAGATAATTATAATAGATTTTTTCTATGTTTATGTTCAGGATGGTAAGAACAGGTGTGAAATTTGGTCTATGATTATTCGGAAAACAATCACCATAATGCATCACATAGTCGTCTCGTCTTACTTAGTCATGACTGCTAATCAGGTAACAGTCTGTGGTACGATGACATGATTTGTTATGGATATACATATATCTATGCGCCATTTAATGAGGGCAGTTGTTAAGATAATCCATTCAGCTATCACAGAACTCAACGGAAAACGCGATTTACGTTTACATCGAGAACAATTGATTCGTTTGGCGGTTAATTTATGTTAGCTAGTGTGATAGTATCTAGTTTATCTTGGAGAAATTGCATTGTCCCAACAGGTTTAACATTAACCATTCAAAATATTTTTGTCACATCTCTTAGGTTTCTTTCATAACTATTCAAACTGCTTCTAATCCGGTATTTCTTTGGATATATATCTTGATGACATACATTCTTAAATGCTTGATGCTAACCTGTTAAGATTGTCCATACATTGTGATAAGCGCTAGAAATGATGATTAATTATCTATGGATTATCTTAACAATTATCCTCATATATGTCAACATTTAGAATTTGCTTGAAGTCGTAATTTAGCGGTGGAGCTGAGGCTTGTAGCCGTACGTCATGCGATCGAGGAATCGGTGCACGTCGTAGAAGCGCGGGCGCTGTATGGGCTCACGACGCCAGCACTCGTGCATCAGGTCGTAGAGCTCGCGGCGGCAGCGCGGCGGCGGCGCGGCCGGCACGCGGGCTCGCCTGCTACCGTTGCGCCACTCACCAGCGTTGGCCACCACCTACCAGAGACCAGGTTTGTGACCTATTTGTTTTGCCATGGATCATCGAGTATTTGACAGTACATTAAAAAGATACACATGAATACGAGCAGTTACTTATTTATAACTTTGCGAACTACTCGGGTATCTACCCACGTCCCCCTTTGTTAAATGGAAATCAATCAATCTTATTGGCTGGCTATGAAAATGTACCTACGTCTTTTGTGAAAAGGCAACCTTACTACTCACTCGGACCACTGGTTCAGAAACCTTCCCAAATGCAAATAAAGTTTGCTTCCATTCCACAGAAATTGAAGGTATTTTAAGTAAAATTCTAAGTTATTATTTGCTCACGAAAAATGTGAATATAATACCAGTTTTTTTTTTATAAAATTGATGTAACAAACGAGCATATACGTGGAATAAAAACGTGAACTGCATTCCAGATAAATGGTCTACTAGTCCATAAACACCGAATTACCCCTTACGTTGGTTATTACAGATCTTTTTAATATTTCTTGTGATATAACATTAAAGTAATTTTAATAGTTATAAATTTTTGTTGATCGAAAAATATTAGAATTCATTGACAATAACTTCATAAATATCAGGTTAAATTCGTACCACTCGCCCATGTCAATTTTCATAAACGATTAAATTAGATTTTGCTTTCAGCTGCGCTCGTCTGAAAGTTTTTAATGCATATTAAAAACATTCGCGCGAGACAACCGACTGTTACGATCAACTATAAAAACTCGAGTTTGGTAGAAGCGAAATATTCATATTGAATTTAAGATTCGTTTTATATTTAAACACTGAAAATAAACTGCAACTTCGTCCGTGTTATTTTTAAAGACTTCACTTCCCTCCTTAAATTTAAATGTCACTTTCCATCAAATTTCTGAAACAGGAGGACGCAAGTATCCCCAATTCCAAAAAAACAGCCTCCTTCTTGTAGAAAACTCAAGTTCCCCATACGACCATCCTGGATCCGCTGACATCAACTTACCTGGTCATCATTCATCTCATCAAATGGTCTGGTCGAGCAGTATGTCAGCACCTCCCAAATAGTAACGCCGAAAGACCAAACGTCGCTTGCGGGTGAGTAAATACCCTGTAAGAAAATAATAAATATATGTATAATGATAATGACAGATTAATCTGTTATTGTACCCCTTGTCTGATTGAGTGATTAGTCACGTCCTGACCTAAGTAGATTGTTTGTTTATAGGCTTAACGATAATGTGGAGGGTGATATAATTATATAGAGTATCGACTTGTTGTGTACTTGATATTCAAAGTGAAAACAATCAATATGAATAGACGAAGAAAAAAATAAAACCTTTGCCTTCTAACTCTAGGACTGGCGACGCATATTAAATAAACTTTAGATAGAACTTACAGAGTATATTGGAGTAGGATACACAAAATTATAACACATATTCAAAGTAGAAGAACTAATATAAATAGCAAAATAAAATCAAACATTTGTAAAAGAGGAATGTATAATTAACTAAACAGAAATGGTACAACATAAAACCATAAAATAAACAGCGGTTGAAAGTTAAAACGGAGCTACGTGTGATACTGTGAACGCGCAGTTTCAATTAGGGAAAACTCGTGAAGTGCTTTAGGTCACAAGTCAATTATAAAGACTCGCTCGGTGTTAGCAGAGCTGCCAATATCGCTCTATAAATTTCAAGAACGTGACCGTTGCAAGTAGTTCTTAATGGTTTTAATTGGTGCAATAAAAATCAATAACTGCTGACATATTAGGTATATAAGTACTTTTGTCATTAGCTACTGTTAGTAGCTACAATTAACCGAACGTAATGTTAACTGATAAGTTACGTATCGAATAAATATAGATATTATCGTTGAAAATATCTTTATGCTTTGTAAAAGGGAAGAATGGAGAGGTAATCTATAATTTTTAAGCGTGAAGTGAAATGAGTGGCAACAAGGCATACCTACGTCGTACGGTGTACAATGGACAATGCAACCCATTTCATGATAGTAATGTTGGATCTTATTTGAAGGTCAGGAAAAGAATATTGCTATTAACGATGAGAAAAATTAAACACCTTAGTTTCAGGCAAGGATAAAGGATTTTAAGACAATGTAATAAAATCAGAAGCTGTTAATGTTATCAACATATTTACAACAAAGCGTATTAGGAACTTAAGAAAACTGTGTATATCATAATTCCGTACGTACCATGAGCAGGCTCTCCCAAGCCATCCAGCGGAGAGGAATGCGGGAGCCGTCCATCATGATGTGATAATCATCAACGAATTCCTCGCAGAACATAGCATAGTCCGACACTTTAACATTTAGTTCGTCGCTCACCGTGACGTTTCTGGAATAAAAAACATTTAAACATAAATCACACCATGTTGAACGATGTCATTGTTCAAGAAATTTATAAACCGCTTCTAAAGTTGCCAATTTTCAAAAACGGCAACGGCAATAAGCACATTTTGTATCAAATCACATAGTACACATACACAAACATTCATACATTTCGACTTCCGCAGCACCACCTTCAAGTCAGCAACCACATCCTTCCATCGAAAGTCAAGAAGTGATTCACGCTAAGAATAGGTGCAATAGTGGTACCTCTCCAGCCAAACTTTACTCGATCAATCACCTTGAAGACTATTTTGGCGCTGTCTGAGGTGTAGTTGTGGTATTTACGTAAGACCAAACAGTAACAATAATTTTGAACGTTACGAAACACGTAAATGTGAATAATATATCTTTACCTTGCGGCTAGGTCTCTGTGAATCAGTTCGAAAGACTCCAGGTATTTCATCCCGGCTGCTACTTGGCAGCAGATGTGGATCAAGCTCGAGTAACTGCAAATAATGTAATAGATATGAATATTATGAAAAAATATTATTAATTACGTTCAAAGACTAGCAATGTAACTAACGTAACCATAGAATGAAATGCCTTATGCTGTCGGTCGTAGGAGGCGACTAAGGAACAAAATCCAGTAAATGGGCAGTGTCTTCTTATGTTACAACAACATCCACTTCGGTCACCAATAAGCATGCCAGGTGTGTTAACTATTGACAAAAACCCCCATTAGAGGAGGCCTGTCTGAACTCATAAGTTACTACTTAAATCGACATCGAACAAAATCAAGAAAGTAGAGTCCTTCATGGTTCCACTACTCCGACTTCCTCATTATTCTGGTTTAAAATAATCACTGTTTTAGCATTTGTCGTTCTGTTCTCTATTTCAGTTGATAACTGTACACAATAATATGGAAGATTAACAAAATTATTATTGTAGATGTTTTAATGAGTACCTACATTAACTTACTAATCGGCAATATCAGAAATATTTTATTTATGGTGATGACTAAAGATTTGCGATATTGGCGATGAATATAATTAATCTTAATAAATTAAAAATTGCCCCTAATTTTAAACTGTCATCGCGACATAATATCTAAAACATATTTTTATTTGTGTCTGTCTGTACGCCAGTAGGACAGTATATCTATATATTTCTATTATATATATTAATATTTACACCACTAACTCAATTTGGAAAGCTTCGAGGAATCGGTAAATGACTTAGAAACAAGAATTATCATTAAAAATACACAAGTAAACCTACTTCAATTTCCGGTCGGCTCTCAATAGTGACGGTAGTGGTGCAGCATTGCCCCGATCTAACGCCGCACATGGCGGCTCCAGAAGGCTGAGACCTAGCACCCTGGCTAGTTGAGGGTGTTTCAGTCCAGCTCCCCAGGTAGCTTCGCGGGCAAATGCCGCTCTAGAACAAACGTGGACATTGCCAAACATATCGAAAGTCTAGAAAATTTGATTTCCAAAACGAAAATCGCTTTCGCTAATACGCTTCTAAATAAACAATTTAACAACAAGTTTGTATATTATGTAGGTATCTTAATATTAAAATAAAAACTAAAGTATTATATCTCGAAGTCTCAATTAATAACCAAATCAATGTTTTGCTTATCTTTATAAGTAATTGGAGACTGAGGCATAAGGTAATTGACGACGAAAAAAGGACCCCAATTTTAAATTTTGTCACCCCGTAAACTTGCCGCCCGAGGGCGAATGTTGAATGTCAAATTGAACTTTTGTAGGGAATACACGTTGTGTAATACAAAAACGTTGATTTTGCCGCCCTCCTCAAAGTGATGCCGCCCGAGACGGCCCGAGATGGATGATGCGTAATAATCCTGGGCATGGATACAAGCGTGGAGACATGTAAATCTATTCGTTGTACATTCGAAAAACAAGACATCTTATACGTTCAAAGAAGTTAAACTAGTATTTAATACATTATTTTTTTGCACAATGCGTTACGTGTAAAAATTAAAAAATTGGAAGATGAGCGTTACAAAAGTCGTATGTCGTAATTTCCTGTCGTCGTACTAAATAAGATTCATGGCCGTTCTAGAGCCGAGGCAATCCTGGCTTAGTTGCATAATCATGCATATGTTTATTTTGCTCCTGGAAAACTGGAGGCTATACCATCATCCATCTCCGTGCACGTCACGTCCTACGTGCATGCATATCAATGCATATGCAAGGATATGGCAGCTCCATTAATATTAAAAAGCTAGCGTGCATTTTAAATAAGGCTTTGATAAGTTCCATTGAATATCCGATTAGGATTGATCGTTAAACTCTCACTTGAAATGCTTTTAGAGGCTCTTTAAGCCGATTTATGAACGTTTGTACGAATACATTTAACTTATTCAACCATTGATTTTAAGTTTATGTGTTGTTATTTCACTTCGACTTAATTACCCTTACTTAGAAAGTTTGATTGGTCGTCATTGTATTATTTTTTAAAACTTACTTTAGCTTAAAATGTATCTATTCTTTAGTTTAAAGTTTACGGAGTTGCCATTTGTAGTTAATCCAGAAGACTGGCCGGAAACATAAATGAGTGGTACGTAGTTACAAAATCGAGTGGCACTCTAATTGGCTTAGCCAATTAGTCTGGAGGCGGTTGGCACAAAACGACAATCAACTATCAATCGACTGCAGTACGCCAGCAAGCGCTAACGAAACTTGTATTGGAATAAGGCTTCTACAACACATTTAAGATACGTCGAGTATTATCCGGATATCCGTGTTCAACATTAGTTAGATTGTTACAAGTTAAGAAAAACGTGTTCAGATAGGAAAATATATGTTACTATGTATAAGTAAATCGATATATTTTGATTATTAAAGATAAACAGAATAACATACGACACATCTTATAATAAAAAATTCGTTCGTAGACTGTTTTACTACGGCCAGAAGCGCTTCTACCTAAAAGGGAGTCATTTAGTTGTTCTGCTAATTAATAATTTCCAGGCAACTGAAATTCTAACAAAATAGCAAGAAGTCTGGTAAATTCGCCAGCAAATTGCACGAATTTTAGTGCCCGTATAACTATCGTTGTTCAACAACTTAGTCATCAGTTTACTAAATGTAGCCTTCGCACGAATTTGCCTCGGTTCGTTCCGCTTCCGTTTGCTCGGTGTGAAATATCCCTAACGGAGCAACAGCCTCGGACGAAGTTTTAAACAATCTAGCCAATTAGAATATATTGCGCATTCAGAGTTGTTAAGCCTAGGTTTTGAATACATTATGCGTGTAAAGACTTGTTACTGGCACATTCGCTCGCGGCTTGGTGATACATTGTTATAATATGATATCATTGTATAGAACAGTGGTTTCCAACCTTTAAGGGAACTATGATTTGTTTCTATAGAACACAGGTTTCGGGAATTGTTTATTTATTGAATATAAATGAATAAAGTTTATGTGCCCCATAAAATTTGGGGAACATATTTCAGTCCGTGCGAACTACATCCTGCCCAGGGTTGGGAACCATTGGATTACAGCATTAGTGCGCGTGCCTTACATAAGTGTGAAGTTTTCTGAATGAAATATTAATGGGATAAGGGTATGAGAAACGTGTGACTAACTTGATATCGCTATGGCACCCCCTCCACAAGGTCTTCACGACGACGAGGCGGCGGCGTTTCCCAGTCGAACTTTCTTCGTCGGTCAATTCGTCGATCCCATCCGTCTCGCATATCTGTAGCTGTAAAAATATGACATTTCTGTGTAAATTGTTAACAAAAAAGTTATAACAACAATCACAAAGCATTCTGGTAAAAGTTTCGCATTGTTTGTTGGAATTTGCGCGGTACCTACTAATCAAAGACAGTAACTTAGCCGTAACGGACGTAAACGGAATGTTTTAAAGTACTGAAAAGGAAAAGGATTTCAGAATTTACATTTTTATTCTGCGGCACGTGGAAACTTTTCAAGGAAATAGTTCTTAAGCACGTAAATAGTGAGGGGAGGGTGGGAAATTTCTCGTAGGTATATTTCGCAAAAGCCTACTTTGGCCCAGTTTCTGAGTTTACCGAGCGTGGAAAATGGCTTTGCGCCTAGCGGATTTACAGACCTTGAGAAAAAGTCCACTTTAAAAGGTAGGTGGGTATGCAAGACAGTGTCGAGATAACAATCCAGGTAACGATGTAGAAATAAGAGGCGAACTGCATCATTTTGTGGGTGTCCGCCGCTATTGTACTACTTTTCTGTTATTTTCTTTCGTATAATAAAATGTAATGTGAACTTATTTTATAAAAATATCTGATAAATTTCTGTTATATAATTGTGATCCGTCTTTTGTAAATACGGTTATACATAATATAGTCTACGTAATTAGTTTGTGTAGTAGTATGTATACTATG
>DWRC01000110.1:0-10836 GCA_018250675.1 Astraptes naxos | reverse complement strand
GTGTTTTTCGCATTTTCCGGGAAAACTAGGGAAAATTTCCCAAATTCCAAGAAATGGGACCAATTCGGAAACTAACCACATCCAATGCCGTTCGAATCAACTCAATCGGTTCAGGCATCGCGGAGTAATCGGTGAACATACATAAAAATAAAAAAAATACATACAGACAAATACAGTACCTCCTCCTTTTGGAAGTCGGTAAAAATATAAGCCAACCGTGTGTAAAAACAACATTGGATGATGCTCCGTCCTTTTAATAGGTATACGGACGGAAACCAGAGAGCAGAGTACATTCGATACGTTAATAGCATTGGGCAAGGCTAGTGCACGCTAACAGAATTCACAACTTCCACTGCTCCCGACCGCTGACGAAATCTGTATTTCAGGGTTCGACCGAGCGATACTAAATAACGATAGAGCCCGCTTTAAATATTAGCTTACGCGTCAAAATTTCCAATTTAAGAACTTCACAAGCTCCGCTATCTTTTTTCTATAGTTTGGAAGTATCAAGCCAGCATGCAATACACCTTTTCTTTTTATAGTTCGAAAGTAGCAAACGAGCATGCAGCCCACCTGATGGTAAGAGGTTACTGCCGTCCATGGACATCTGCAATCAACCCCAGATAAGGTTACAGTCCTACCTAAGGTCGACCCCAGATGCTTTGCTACCCCTGAGGATTAATTTGGAACGCCTCTAATAAATATGTCTCCCTTACCATCAGTCCCTTCGGACTAGAACGTAGTAGCGTTTAACACTGCTTATATTAGGTAGAAATAGACGTGGCGGTGGTGCTGCCGGAATCGAACCACAAAGAGCTTTACCACCTTTTTAAAATGCCTTATGCGTTAAAACTTCCAATTTTAAAACTTCATAAGCTCCGCTATCTCGTAGAGATACATGTTTATATTTTAACAATGACACAGATTATAATGTACTTGTTTTTTCATATAACAATTAAGTTGTAAACGAGCATGCAGTCTACCTGATGGTAAGTGATCACTGCCACCTGTAACTCTAACTAACTACAAATAGAAGAGGGGTTTTATGAGGCCTCACTCGAGTGAACATATTGTACTACACAGGAATAGCCTACTTAGCTACCTAGCACTTAATGTCATTATATAGCAATTATTCTAAATATTTCAAATATACGTTACAATAGGGAATGAAATAGTTATTGATAGTGGGCACTGACACAGTTCAAAGCTTTGTGCTATTGCGGCGGACCGCAAGCTCGCTCGCAATCTGTAAATAAATACTTTATGTGGCGCTAACACCAGTGCCCACACACCACACTTTTAAACTTTTACAATAATTTTAGTTTACGTGTTTTCATCTAAATTCTATAGTTCAGGGTTCCCTAAGATATTTTACTACGACTCGCTTTGTTGTAATTTTTCGCGACGTCCTTAAATACGTATAGGTCGCATAAAGCAAGTGATAGTTCATTTGTAATGCAAATATAACTTTAAAAAATCAGTGGTCAGGAATTTAAACTCCAGATGCTCCGATTGAAAGGCTGTTGAAAAATCAAACACTGGGTTTACAACAAACATTTTAGTGAACGAATATAGTACAGATTAACACAGTTACAATTTAGTTACAACACAAACAAGCTCGCTCGCAATCAGTAAACGCTACGGCTGATTGCGTAACTAATAGGCCCACAGCTGTCCATACGAACTTTTACAACAATATCATCGATATTATTTTATTACCGGATAATTTTGTGGCGGAAGACTAACCGAGCTTTTGACTAATAGTTACTGATAGTGTGGATCGACACAGTTCAAAGCTTTGTGCTGCCGCGGTGAACCGCACGCTCGCAATCCGTAAACGTTATATATTGTGTGTGTGGTTGTGTGCGTAACACTGATGAACACATAACAAGACATATCTATATTTTTAAACATGCAAACAAGCATGCACACCACCTTAGGGTAAGTAATCGTTACCACTCCCGGGAACTAAGATGGTCAATCCATCCATTTAACTTACTGCAACTTATTACAAGGTGAAAAAGGCAAAGGTTAAGCCATGAGCTAATTATTTTTTTTAACTATTTATTTTTTGGTAATTGCAACTGCATTAGCATTGTTGTGAGATTTTGTGGCAGTTATAACAATTTTCAACAATCTTTTTGCAAAAGTCCTACTACATTAAATTCTGTATTAAATTTTCAGTCAATTTTAATAAGCCAGATGTGACAAAACGACTGTAATAATATACAGCAGCGAAGTTGACAAAGTTTCAATCATTTACGGATATACAGATAAATTTTAACACTTCCTATTTCAAACAAAGGATCACCTTTAGGTGAGCGTTCCTTCATCAAGATTAATTTAGATATGAGCGAAGAAGATGCTATAGAAAGTTACCTAGAAAAGTGAACAATTTTCCGTTTATTGGATAAAGTTTCAAACTTTTAAG
Source organism: Astraptes naxos (assembly GCA_018250675.1). Classification (NCBI taxonomy): domain Eukaryota; kingdom Metazoa; phylum Arthropoda; class Insecta; order Lepidoptera; family Hesperiidae; genus Astraptes; species Astraptes naxos. The sequence continues at coordinate 8,405 of DWRC01000110.1, read as the reverse complement.
ACTTTAAAAGCCAATGACGGAGTAATCATAAAGCGAGAGTTTCAAGTCGATTGATAAAAGCCATTCAATCAATAACAAAGGGTTGTTCCGTTGAGCGGTGATTGAAAAATCGGCCATAGGCGCAGTTTACCGCGACTAATCCAAGCAGATTCGGACAAACCCCCATTACGCTGATTGATTCTCGGCGCTCTACGCCCGGTTACAAATACAAAGGTCTGTAGCGATTGGGAAGCGCTTTCAATTTGCACTGAGCCGCTCGCCTCTCAATTTGCGGCCGAGCGTTCTATCGGTCCCATCGGCTACGACCGACTGCCTCCACCAATTTATGTTAAAGCTGAGATTGACGTCTTCATCTCGGGATGAGATGTACGTCTCGCTCCGATAATGACATTCGGCAAGCTCAATACAAATTGATTGGAACACGATACACGAGCTTTATCAATACGGTATACCTACAAAGGCAACCTGTATCGAATCCGCCCATCGCTTTAATCTCAAACGTACGTGTATTATAAATATTATAACATCACAAACAACCGCAGTGAGAGTTCAATTTACAATCAAGAGTATTATTTACCTACAAACGTTTGGTTATGTAAGTATTTACTATACCTACACCATCAAAGTTGGCTTGGAGAGAACGTACTTAATTGTGCGTTAAATTCATCTATTACTTTTGATCGAATAACAATAGATAAATACCGCTTGGGTACTAGCAGTATCTTAGCAATAAAATGTATTATTTCTTACACCGTAGTATTTAGAGGTATTAAAATAATGCACAGTTAACGCCGGCTTGGAGCATTTATGAACAAGGGCAGTTTAAATACAAAGACTACTATTTTTGTTACAACCGTTATGCCTCGTGGCCATATTGAAGTTATATAGAGATAGATAGAGCTGAATATTGCAGTGCCTACTGTGAAATTCATGACGCGAGCCAGTCTCTGACTGATTGGAGCCTGCCTGTATTCGACAACCACGTATAAAAAATTTAATATGGATTTCGGGAATTTCATTACTCTACAAATATGCTGTTGTTGAAACGAATACCTTAAATGCAATTATATTTACTACAGTCTATCCATATTCACTGATTTTGATTTTGATTCAAGGTATGCAACAACAATTTTATCTTTAAATTTAAACATTTATTAAGTAAAAATAGCTTTAATAATTTTCTTCATTTTTTGAAAATCGCGATTAAATGGACTTGTATAATAAATTGCTTTACTGTTTTGGTAGGTACTATAAAATAGTTAAAAATATAAGTTATTACAAAATTTTGTAGTACCTAGTCGTAATTAGAGGTTTTGTTTACCTATGTGTAGATAGAGGAATTATGCGTATGATATTCAAAGCCCTTTGTTCGCGTAAAGCGAATATAGTCCGTTGAATAATTTGCACGTATAAATCCTCTATGCATTTTAAAATTCCCCTCTTCATTCCCGATGCACGGATCTGGCTGCGCATTGATACCGGATATGAGTTATTCAAGTCTCACGTCACGGTTCAGTCCACCTAATTTTCGCGTTGACTGGAAATTAAAGAAGTCCCACTCGAATCCAATTTCACGGCGGCGGTAATCTTATTAGAGGCGTCTGGCATTCATTAACATTTATACGATTCGGGAACTGGAAGTTAAGTCAGCCTTCCGAACTCGCGAACTCATGATGCACTAATCTAAATTCGTTTCGGACGCAGGTGGCTTCATAGTTGCCGTAAGCTCAGCTCCATTTTGAACTTAAATTATGCTAAAACTTAGATACATTCCAGTTTTATTTATAGCTTACAAGTCTGCAAGCGCGTCTTAGTTTGCAACTCGAATATACTTTATTAGTTTTCGAAAATCTTGTACCTATTTTGCGCTGTAATGTTGGAAGTTTGTTGCACTTTATTAAGGAATGCTTTTGGAAGTCAAGTATATTGGTAGTAACAAGAAAACGACGAGGATCGTCGGTTTCGTTCGTTGAAATATCTTACGCATTGCCTACGTTTAGCTGAAGTAATGTTCTTGCTTCTTGTAAACTAATTGTGAAAGAAATGTGAAATTGTTTTTAAAATGAAACGTAACTATAAATACGAAGATATCAATTCGTTATTGAAAGACAAAACTTTACAGAAAATCGACTTAACAAACAGAATTATAAAAAAATCGTTTATTTCAAATATATTATATTCCTAACACATAGTCTCTCTTTTATGTAGAAACATAGAATTACGTAAACGACAAAAGGAAGAAAAATGTAACACCGAGGATGACAACAATGTTGGGCCATTTTTTACGTCCAGACAATTATAACCATGGAAGTGTCATGTGGGAGTAGCAATAAAGCGGAACAAATGAGCCCAAGATGTTGGTATCATATGAAATCGTGCCCTGTAAACTCGCGAGAGGAATGCAATATTTCTCTTAGCACGCCTATTCTCCGTACATATCGTACATCTTTCAATTTAATATCGAGACTCGGTAACATGTTCTACTCCTGTTTTTCTTATACTGTTCTAACGCAAAATGTGCTTTTTACCCGAATTCGTGACATTGTAACTTTATTGGTTTTTAGTGACAATAAAATTTAACTGTTTTTTTAGGAATATACGTATTAAACCTTGGCTGACAATATTTTAATGGCGCTGAACATTTTAAAAAATCTTAATATTAATATTCTTACTTAAAATTTACTTTTTTCATATTGTTACAACAAAGTAGTAAGATGCGCGTGGTTCCTAATTTTGGAAATTCGTTAAGTAAAAGTTACTAATATAGGTATGTACCTATCTAAAAACTAATAGACCTAAAAAGACGAAAAAGCAAAAAATTTGCTGACGCGTTATCAGTGAAGGCGAGACCGAGGGAAAACGAGTTCTCTCATAATTATATCAAGCCAGATCCCCCAGGATAGCGCACCGCAATCTAGGCGGAATATAATGTACCCTAGGTATTTAAACTTGAATGGGCATCTATTAATAAATATCTAAAATACTTATAAGTATCGCTACAACTTTTTATGTCGCATGGGCACAGGTCGCTTCCCACAACTGGGACAAGTTTGGAACGTTTGCTCCAATACGTGTTGGTGAAGGGGATACGGATTAGTGGCCAACCCGAGCCATAAGACGTCCGACGAAGTTTAGCGGCTGCTATCCAATGATCCTGTACAAAAGGTGTAACCTCCGAAACACAGAAACGCGCATGAATTTTTTACCACTAGCGGTCACCCATCCGTTTACCGGCCACACCCGACGTTGCTTAACTTTGATAACTTAAGATAAACTTTAAGGTATATCGAGCACCTATGTTCAGATTATTTGTTATCCGAAGAGGTATTTTTGGAGAGAATTTAATCACGTTGACGCTAATACCACCATTTTCCTTAAAGCTATTTGTTAGATAAAAAAACATTTAATATGCCAAACTAAAACGTTTTATAAATACCTACTATTAATATATCAAATTTTACCTCACTATCGTGCACATCACAAATTGGCAATCTAATTGAAGTAAGGTATACTTATAACCAACGAGTTACACTTCTTTTAAGACTGTTCTTATAAGTAAGAAAATATATCCGATGCGTCATTTGGAAAACTCAATATCGATGAAATCCTTTTCTTCGGTTATCGGGTAATCCCTCAGGAGCGCAAGCTTCTAAGTCCGTGGAAATCGGCTGTCAAGTGCGCAATCGCCTTTACAATTATTTGCCTCAAGAAAAGAAATAACATTTAGGTAAACCTAACAAAGAATAAATACAGAATATTTTCAATACATATAAGCTCAAATATGTATGAGTTTCATTACTCGGAGTGACAAACACCATACTACCACGCAGAAGATACTGAGTTCAAAATTTGGAACGCCATAAGCCACGCCAAAAGTGGTACGCCATAACAGAAAATCCTTTTAGATTACGAACAAAATTGATACTCCATACAAATAATCAAAATAAGAAACCAGGAAAAGTTCACGATAATATTCAAATCAACGCGACATTGTCGATAATACTCGTATAATATTCCTAACTTCATCTATTTGATAAAAGACAGACGAACAGTTAGGGAAACTAATTAAACTTACGGAGCAATGAAAACAAAACAACAATAACGGAGCGAGCCACTTTACGGAAGACAAAGCTCCGCTCCCTCATTTATCGAGAGAAGATCCCCAAGGATAGCGGGCTGCAATCTAGCGAAAATAGAAAGTCAAGTGCGGAATGGTTTAGGTATTCCCAGATAAATCCTTGCACTTGGCGAGCTCACGTGCTGTTAAAATTTACTACACTGTTTCACACATTTTGCGGAGAAGAAATGTTTGGGCGACAAACGTTAAGAGGGAATTTTTACTCTTTCGTTGCGGATGCGAAAATAAAATAAACTGTTGGTTCAGAGATACACGTACGTGACCCACTTCGAGCGGAAATAGACATGTTATTTTAATAAAAATATGTTGCCTATTTTTATTTAAAATTATGTTTTATACCAGTCATACTCGCTAGTATATAATTCGTGTTTTTATTTTATTTTTAAATCAAAAATAAAAGTGGGTAAACATTTCCTAAGTGGTAGGTAGTGATAGGTATCACTGATAGAAATATTTAACGTTATATTATTATTTTAATTTTAAATGCTGACAATACTTCATGGCCTATTTTACTTCATATTTTGTCATTTCATTATGGACATTCTACCTATATGTATATCTTTCTGGTGCACGTCCGTTACGTTTTATTTCTGACTATATGTAGGTACTACATCGTTGTTATTTATAGCATAGTATATCTACTAGAGTATAATGGTCATTAACGTGATACTTTTTCTATACATCTATAGGTACCTTTTCTTTAACCTCTTCAAATATCTTACTGATTAAATAAAGAAAAACGAAATATGGCAAATTAATTCTGAACTACTCTACAGAAACTTACGTAGACATGACGTCATGTTGAATAGCAACTAATTAAAAGTTAGTTGAATGTTTTGTTAGACTGTATTAATTGCAACTGTTAACTATTCGTAGATAGTATAATATACACGATTTGTACAACGATATAAGACATAATTCTGATATCTTGTGACTGTTGTGTATACCTACTTATATTTATAGTACATACCCTATGCGTAATGCATATATTCCTATATTTACAGACATTTTCTTACGACATTTAATGTTGATAAAATCTATGTTTAATGAACTTGGAATGACAATGATATAATCGGGAATCAGATTAAAGGGGTCATCATAGTAACCCACCGTGCAGTGGGTTCCAGATTTGTTCCTGTGTTATGAAATAAATCCAAAAGCGGTATGTTGTCTTCTGTTCTGCACCGTTATGTGTATTTATTTCAGTTTAAAACAAATATGTATGTTTAATATTTAACCTACATTGTAATATGAAATAGTTTCCTTTCTATCTCGCAAATGCGCCTGAATGTTTGCGTACTTTCCGCTTATGTGTTCGCGACAACAACATTAATTTATTTTAACTAATTACCTTTAAATATACGTTCATAATAACACGTAATCGTGTTTATTGCGAGTGCAAAATCCCAAGCCACCTGCATCCAGAAACGAATACGCAGAATTGAGCGATTTCCCAATGGTTTCGCTGCATATTATGTAATACGAGTGTCATTCCACGAGGAAATCAAAATAAAAATGTTTCACATTTGAATCGACTTTTTCTTACGACATAATATGTTGATAAAACCTATGTGGATAAAATGTTACTACATGACTAAAATTCTTGACATAAGTAGGTAGTGAGTAGAGTCAATCAAGCAAACAAATAAAACAATAGATACCGGCAAAAAATAGGACTCTCTACCAAGATTCAAAGCAAGAAATATGCTTAGCTTGCTGTATCCTAGGCTGTATCTGAATTCGCATCATGTTAGATTACGGGATTTAAAGGTGCTACTTAATGATTCCCTTCATAATTTGACTTCGTAGGATACCGCCGCTCCACGTATTCTGCTTAATAAAAGCAATGTTAAGAGCTGCCGTGCTGTTATTTAAAGGTTGTGATAAATGAAATACACACGGTGTGTTCTTCGTTATCAGAAGTTTGCCTTTACTCGTGTACGTCTCTAATGTCTTGCATATCATAAAGCACATGGGAAATTACATAGACTTGTCGATAAGTTTTTAGTCGCATTAGTAACCGTATTCATTTGCAATATTACAATGAACTCAATATTAAAAAAAACCATAGTCTCATATATATTTGTTTTATGTCTTACTAGATAAATCGAAACCCCGAAATCGATATCCAAACCCAAATTTACAGTATATTCTCATTTATTTTCCCCAGTATATAATAAATATATACCTGTAATATGTTTACTATACTCGTACATAATCTAAATATCATATCCACACAATATCTAAAAATAATAACCTCAAGGGAACAATTATAGGGCGACCGCACACGTCAGCTTTCCTAACGTAGTTACGATAATCTACGACAACGCTTCGGAAATTGTTTCCGACACACGACAGGATTTGTATTAAATTTTGCAGATTGTTACCAATTTAGAGCGGATAATGTGTCAAGATGTATCAAGCTAAGGTTATTCCTGATGTATTGATTCGAACTGATTCAAAATAGATCTTCGTCTAGAAAATGTATCTTTAAACAACTTATTCATTCTATAGATGTAGACAATGTTGGGTTTCTTTTAGATTGTGGTAACTTTTAGCATTTTAAGATCTCGGAATTTATGACATATAAAGTGATGTTCATATTAAATAATTTCGATATATTCATCGGAAGCTGTGGGTAAAAAATAGTTTTATAATATTTTTTTATTTGTAATTGGCTTGTCACTTCTTGCGCGTGTACACATTATACATAAACTCTTTTAAGTCTAGTATTTAGACTATTTGGCTTGAATATTTGATGCTAACGCAACCACCATTTCATTCGCAATTAAATTAATAAAACTGAATACTAAGATGACGTCATTAACGCGTGCGAAGGGTTATCGCGGCGGTCCCGGTGACCAGACGCGACCTCCCGGCCTAATTAGTTATCATTATGCGTTTGAACTTTTTGTTTTATACTCAGATGTTTTTATCTTCCGAAATATAACCCTGACACAAATTAAATGTAAACAGACTTTCGCGTCGTTCGCAGTTCACGTGATATATGCATGAAGAGTGCAGTTATGATGTAAAAAATACATTCGTTGAGATATGAATTTCAAGATTGACGACCCGCCTGGCGGAGCTGTCATCGTACCGGTCTGATACGCAGTGGGTTCCGGGTTCGAACCCCGACTAGACAGATATCTGAATACCGAATGTAGATTCCTGTTCTGGGTCTGGGCGTTTGTGTATTCGGCTTTGTGTGTTTCCATGGCACGACACAGGAGAAAACCCTACTGTGGGGCTATGAGTGTAGAAAACGTTATTTATGAATTTTCGTGACGAGACCGTTAATACGAAATATATTATCCTATCATGACAATTTATATTAGACTTCGTATACTATCTTATAATAAAAGCAAGAAACGAAAATACAGAGCTATCCTTGAGGACTAAGTTACCAAGCCTCGTCTTTAAATAAAAGATAAAAAGTTTAGCGTCTTTTTCTCTGATTTTAGGTCAATTGATTTTGTTTTATTTTCTTTAGTAGCTGTTTATGAAGTTTTGTGTTACTAGTAAAAAAATGAAAATTTATGATTATGGTCGAATTTCAACTACTGGTCCAACACCAGTCAAATAAATCATTAGAATTACAAACATCACAAACAAAATATAAAATAAATCTGATTGACAATTAAGTTAAACCAAAGCACCTTTGTGCTAGTGGCTTATAGTCGTATAACAAAAATGATCATCCATATAACTATACATACCTATACATACCTAACATTTATTTAGAAGGAAAATAGATCATAGATGAGACAAACATATACAAAAGCCAGGCTACAATTCCCTTATGACTGCCTGTACTAACCCCAATACGTACGTGCTCATAATACGAACAGCGCTTGTAGATTTACCTGGAACAAACAATACCGATTAAACAAACATCACTCGGTGTTATTAGTATCTATAAAACGTACACAATGCTGTTAGCTCGTTGAGTATTTATCGTTCATCAACAAGCAATTGTCCTGCTGTTGGGCACGGGTGTTTGAAAAGAATAACAACAACCGAAGTCTACCACGATGACAAAGTTTCTTTTTATGATATGGAAGCAGCAAACGAGCATGCACCTGATGGCAAGTGGCCACTGCCGCCCATAGACTTCTGTAATCAACCCCAGATAAGATCACATTCCTACATGAGATCGGCCATAGATGCGTTGCTACCCCTGAGGACTGAGTTGGAACGTCTCGAATAAGTATGTCTCCCTTACCACACCCGTCAGACCAGAACAGCAGCAGCCCAGCAACGCTTC
>DWRC01000109.1:0-10853 GCA_018250675.1 Astraptes naxos | reverse complement strand
GTGTTAGGTGGTAATATATAGGTATAGCTAAATAAAGCTTATGGCCATATTTGAACCTATATTTTTAAGTTAACTTCAATATTTCTAATCATCAAGTAGTATTATAAACACTATTAAGTTAAAGATTTGTAAATAACAAGACGTAAATGGTGAAACTAAATCGAGTTAACCATATTTAGAAGACCAATTATATGTTTGTTATGACTTTGGTTGACAGTTCGCTGGGGTATGATTTAATACACGTACCTATTACCTGGAATTTTAGTGGAAGTATATAATAAGTGTGCGATCGTGTGCAGGTCGCTAGTGGCGGGCAGCAGCAGCGGCTACCACCTGTTCGCGCTGACGCCGGACGATGGCGTGGAGGAGATCTACGCGAGCCGCTCGGGCCAGGACACCTGCCTCGTCGACCGCCTCTTCAGCAGCTCGCTCGTCGCCATCGTCACGGTTTCCGCTCCCAGGTGCACCTGCCTGCCATGTTTTACTATTCATTTTGTTATTATCCTATTTATATCAACGTTCGGAATATTAGTGACATAAGCACTGGCCCTCTGCACTTTATATAACGTAATTGTATATAGGCATACCAATACAACATTCAATTCAACGACATAGAAACATTAAAAACGTATTTTATTGCTAGAATACACAATACAATCATTAAACCTGTGAAAACCTGTGTGTGTGTAAAACGATCACGTTTATGCCAATTTTAAGTTTCATCAACAGTGCAAGCGAATCGATTTCTTAGAATCATATTTTGGTACTAACTTCAATAATAATATTACCTTTAAGTTATCTATACATACACATATTAATAGTACGTACTTTTTTAAAGGATTCCGACACAAACGGTAAAAACTGAATCAACGGGACCTATTACTAAATTTCCGCTATTTGTCAGTTTGTTTGTCCAGGGCTCTATCTCTTATCCTAGGCTGTACTTATCGTAGGATGATGGGCGGCGTAGGCCGAAGATGACGTTTGATGTGATCGGTCTACAGCGAATGTCCATATCATTGCATCGATATTGCATCGTTGTCAAGTTTATCGCGAACCTTCGCGAAGTCAATCAACTTCAACACGTCCGCCAAACGATGGCTGTGGACCGAATGATGTGCGGCCGCGCAAGCGAAGTTCATCCCGATCTTCGATTAACAGTTGGTGTTGTTGATCGAAGATCTCGATAAAACGTTTTGAATCGAAGTTCTCGAAGTTTCGCACCCAAACGCGAAGATTCGGCTACATAGGTACATCGCGATAACCCGAAACCTCGTATTACTGCGATGAGTGATGCCTAGACATTAAAGATAGTTGAAATTCTCACAAAGAGCGTATTGCTATGGCCGCTATATAATGTATCAATAAAGGCGACACAGTAAACAATGCGAAACAATCAGCTGATTGCGTCGTAAACGTAATTCGGGCAATCTGTTAACGTGTAGCGAAGGCCGGGACGCTGCGCCGCGCGGTAGGATGCAGCGTCCACGGCTAGGAACTAGCTAGGCAGCGCGACGAGCTCAGGAGTGAAATTGTACTAATATTAGCGCTTTCGAATCTATTTTTGTTGGCGATCGGTCCGTAATTCCGACTCATGAACTTGGCCGTGGCCCACCTGTCGGCCAACTGCCCCGAATTACACGTAATACGTCTTATCGACACTGTTATCAACGCCGGGCTTTCGTCTATACATATGGTACGGCGATCGACCGAGTTACGTTTGGATCTTTTAACATCTCTTATTTTCGGTTAAATTTTCGGTTTCTTATGATTTTTGTAGTGTTCTGTGAGTACTAGCGGCTAGCCTGACTTGGCCACTTAACAATATCTTGTAAAGTGTTAGTTTAGTGTTAGGCGTCCCCCGCGTGCCCCCGGCCGTGACGTCGCCAGCAGCAGCGCAACAATTAACTGAACTTGACCTATATAAAACAAGGTGATCGCCTCCGTTAGTATAACTTACGAAAATAAAATAACCAGATCGAACCTCGCGCTACCGTAGAGAATTGTAGTTATTTGTGAAACTACAGTTTGTACTGTATTCGACTGCCGCATTCGTGAAACTAAAAACAGTCATAACAGTAGGTAACTAAAATTTACAATCATATTGAGAGGAAGGGAAACTTTCTTGTTCACTGTACATTACTACTTACCGAATCGTCATCGTCATCTGATTTATGAAACTTACATGTATATAAACACAATTTAAAAAAAAACAAATTTCAGGTTGTCATTCTTCCATCGTAAATATTTCGATACCGATTATAAAAATACCTATATAGAAAGAAAGTAACAAAACTACGTACCTATGTTACCACTGCACCTACATGCTTTTCGCTTTTCAGTTAAATGTTTTAAGCAGTCGCGTTTCTTGTTTCCATTTCTACTTAAAAATAATAATTACGTAGTCATTGGTCAACTACCTACAGTTAAACACTATTTTGGTATTAAACACAATTCTGTACCGCCGTCCATGCATTGTCTAATATCCTTTACTAAGTAGGTACATATATTAGACATGTTTATTCTTATTGCATCTCTTCGAATCGTGACAATTAAATTAATCTGCTTGTTTGTAATGTTTTGATTCTTTTTTCTCTGTTCTATTACAATATTTGTTTCCTGTGTTAGAAAATATATACCCAACATTAGTTTAATACATATTTCGTTTGGTTAACTGTAAAATCATTTACAAAACGATGGCAACATAAAATTATGAAAACACCTGGTGATACTCTTAGTTGGTACACAAATAACTTCACGATTTTTCTTCTAGAATTATTCAAACGCTTTTTTTGTATTCAGTATGTTCAAAGTCAAGGAAGCCAGTAGGTAACGTGCCAACTGCCCGCGAAGTCGTAACCTCCGCGTCGCCGCGTCGCCCGGCTGCCGTGATGACTGTGTCGACTAACCAAAACCTCTCTTATGATTGCGTCATTCTAATTAATAAAAGTATGTAGTAGAAATTTCTCAGTACAATCGCCAGCAAAGTTTGGATCCGTCTGCGAGTTTTCTTCATCGATGTAAAAAATAATTTAATATTACGCTCCACATCCGAGACTGGCACTAAACTGTATAGAGTTAAAAAATTCCCGCAATTATCAAAATTTGTACGATGTAGGCTTTATAGATAAGTCGTCTACTACAATACAGACGTCAGAGGTCCGTGGGACGCTGATCCCTAATGTTATCGTCCGATTTACGCGACGCATTCATCGCACCCGACGTACTAAGTATGTCAACTGTACTAATCTGAATTAAATTGATAATAACTAATAAGGCGCGTCATTAATGTGGCGTGATGCGTTTCATCGTAAACTCTACACATTTTAAATTTTATTTGTGATGCACTACACGGAAACATACCAATATAATATCGTACCCGGCATTATACTAATACATTAAGGTACACATATTAATGTAATATTATAATCATTATTTTTACAAACACATGTAGGACTCTCGTTAAAAATACTCGTTCGAAAATAAACTCTTACAAACTGCTAAACTGAGATAGTTACGATTTAAAAAAAAACTTAAAACACAATTCATGTTTAATAGAATATCCGGTACCTACCCTACTATTAAGTTACTTATAGTTGGTACGCACTTTCGTTTTTAATTAAAAAAAATTCGTGAGCGTCGCCCTGGGTTTGGACGCCCATGTGACACTAAACTACTTATACACTGGATTCCTATTTTCTGCTGACTGGCATCGCCAAAAGGTGCAGCTGCCCCCATCCAGGAATGTAAAAACCACTGCTCTACCTCATTACCCTCTAGCTCCAGCTAAATTTTCTTCGTGTTATTTAATGTTGCTATTGTCAAAGTCCTACTTCATGAACAAACAGATCCGCGGCAATAATAACATGTTTCAGATATTCCGACGTGTGGACGTATAAATTATTGTGCTTTATAATCTCGATTGATGACGTGTGTTGAGTGGATGACACAGTCGTGGCCGCGCCTATCGGTTCATCAGGCGAAGCGCATTGGATCAAAATGTACCTATTCAGTTCATACGCATATCAAAGGCAATCTAAATCTTATTGACATAATATGTCCTCCGTTTAAAAAAAAGGAATTTTCCGATGGACAGATCGATCGGTGGCAATCGATAGTATAAGACTAAATATAATAAACGTTTATTTCAGACGTCGGTACATCCATAGATTGATAATGTGTTAGATACAGTAAAAGTGCTTAAATCCCATTGTAGACTGTGTGACATAATTGTATGATATCCGTGTGTGTGATAAAATTCGTGATCTGAATAAAATTATATGAAACTTCATTTTCTTTAAAAAAATCTCGATACCCCTTACTATAGTCGTTTGGCCGTGCTTCGCAATCGCTTTTCAATAAGTAACTTGTATTGTTATTATCATCGTCGTGTTAAAACGGTTGAAGGTCGTATTATACCACAATACACATGAAGTATAATGTATTATTAACAATATTTTTTTTCCTGTATAAGATAATGATAGTATGAAAATAGGAGGACAAAGAAAATATTAAATGAGGTTTACATGCAAGTGGTATGCCCCCAGCTGCCAGCTGCGGCGACGGCGGCTCGCGTCACAACACTCGGAAGGCGTCGTTACCGCCATACACGTGTATTGTAATCGGCACGCGTGTCACTATAATTAAGTCAGTTCACATTAATCGTAAAGTAACTCGGTAGGTAAAAGATCATGTGACCTTGCATATAAACGTAGTTGTGAATATATTTTTTCACATTTTCCATTTTTCACAGGTAACCAACCTTCGATCTTATATGTATTATTGGTCGTGCAATAGGATATAGCCCCTAAGGAATACAGTGGATAACTGGATAGGCGAATAGTCTGTGCCTCAATTCATTTAGCTCCGCTCTGGCTGTTGAAAATAAAATCCCTATTAATGTTTGGGAACACTCGTCAGGTGAAGTACACTTTCAGATTGCTACTAGGTCTCCTATGTATCTACGGGCAAGTTTAATCTAAATAGTTAATACAAGGAAATGTCAATAAAATACACGGACTGTCTAAAACAAACAAACTACTTAGTTTTAAATTCTTGAACGATTTTTCATCTTATAAATCAAATATATAGGTACTGTAGTCCGTGACGTCATTTCGTGCGATTGCTAAACTTATTTAAAAAAAGCTTGTGTTATGGAAAAAATGTTTCAATCCAATCAAAAATTCAAATCCTAAGAACTTGTTAGATCGCTCTTGTATGACTAATTAAGGACTAATTGATAGATTGTAAAGATTTATAAGTGCGGTGTGAGTGAGCCGCGCGCCGCGTCGCCTCACGGCCGCGCAGTGCACTCGCGCAGGCCACATTTCACTGATCCAATTCGCACAGTTCATTGCCTTGTGTACAATTTAATGTTTTTTGTTAATTTGTTATGACTAAGTCTAATCTGTAATTAATATTATCCACACTGTGACATTTATAACAATAATATCGTACCATACGCTTGCAAAATTTTTCGATAAAAAGTGCCTGAGGGTAGAGTTCACCGGTGCGGCGGCAGCGCGGCCGTTCAACTCGTTGCTATAACAATACATATTATGTGGATAAGTAAAGTCTCTTTACAAAAATACGTTGTTTATTTGATATAGTAGAATAACGGCCATTATAAGTAAAATAACGAATATATTTATTCGTACACGACAATATTAAAATGTAAGAAAAGCTTTCTAGTCTATAGGGGTCAAAAATGTTAGATTAGGTACTTAATAATGGGGGTTATGCGATAAAATATATAGGTCAGTACTTTCCAACATTTTTATGTACATAGGTACTCTAGTCTCTACAATATATATTTTTTTCCTACAAAGGTATTGTATTAATAAATACATAATACATAATAATTATGTAATGTGAAGTAGACACCTAAAACGGACATTTTTTATTTATTCAGTGTTTACACATCTTTCTTAGTAGGTACATGTTGGTTGGTAATTTAAAATAATGGTTGGCAGTCGATCTGTTGTCGGTACCTAAGGTGTACCTATATCTTTATCAGATTATTGTCTTCACGCGGACGAAGTTGTAGGCAACAGCTAGTATTAGTGTAGATTAAATTTCTAGTTGAGTAAAGTGTTTAAAGATTATAACAATCAAGTTTGTGCTGTCATTTAAATATCCATTGTTTCTATACATAATGAAGTCACTGTCAGTAAATACAACATTTTTTGTTGCAGTTGTTGATATTAAAAAAAACTTTGTAATGACGATATTGACGGAGGCGTTGTTAACGTGTGCTTCCTCGCGCGCGGCGATAACGCACGCGCTCTAGCGCAACGGCTTTATACCTTCATCGACGTTTAAGGAATGGCTCTGATTTAAATTACCACCAACACCCAACGTAACATCGTGCCTTATTTGTTTGCATATAAAGAGAAATACTGGTCAAGTTCTCGCTGTGGTTTTGCGACAGGCGAATCGATGCAGGTCAAGGTGGTTTAAATACTCTCTGCGACGTCCAAACGCCTCATCTAACGCTACAGGCAACAACATGGACCTCATTATTAATGTGCTTCGTAATCACTAAATATGTAAACGAAATGTATTTTCTTCAGCGCGATTGTAACACTGTCGATTCTCACTTGCAGGAAGCTGATAGTGTGCCACTACAAGAAAGGAACGGAGATATGCAACTATAGCTACAGTAACACGATCCTCGCGGTCAAGCTCAACCGATCCGTGAGTTGCCTCGTTGCTCGCTATGCTTTATCGACTCGCTACGAACTCTAAACTTTACGGAAACAAGCTGTACCTAAAGTTTAATTGAATCTGTTAACTAAATTGGCCATTTCAAAAACTTTTTTCTGACATGCTTTTTTTGCTGATTTTTTTTACCACTCATAAGTATAAAAAAGTATTAAATTAAGTATAAAAAAGTCCGTTAAAACTATTTTTTTTGTATGAAACAGTTTTTATTGAGTCCTGAAAAATCTAATTTAGTGACTTTGAGGTTTTTAAAATGACCGATTCAATTACCTACAAAGAAATTTCACAGCTTTCCGAAAAATTACGCATCAAGGTAATTATTAGGTATTTGAGTGGTGTGTTCATCGTTCCGCAGAGGTTGATCGTGTGCCTGGAGGAGTCGCTGCACGTGCACAACATCCGCGACATGAAGATCCTGCACACGATCCGCGACACGCCGCCCAACCCGCGCGGGCTGTGCGCGCTGTCGCCGTGCGTGGACCACTGCTACGTGGCCTACCCCGGCTCCAGCGCCGTCGGCGAGGTGCAGATCTTCGACGCGGTGCACTTGGTATGACAAGACAATGCTCTAATCTAAACTTATTGCACCTATTTCTGCTTAATAACAACAGCGTTCAGCGCTGCTGTGTTGTGGTTTGAAGAGTGTGGTAAGGGAAACATACTGATCTGAGGCATTCATAGTGTTCCTACTTAGTCGACCTTATGTAGGACTCTGATATTATCTGACTTGATTAGGGATATGCATGGGCGGCAATGGCCACTTATCGTCAGGTGAACTCCAAGCTCTTTTGCTACCTCCAAATTATAAAAATAACTACATCCTTCAACAATTATTCCAATTCAACAAAAGTTGATTGAAACTATTGTTAACTATATATTTTTTTTCAGAGGAGCTTCAATAATTTTAGGCCTATGAAGTAAGGCCAAAACGTGTATCTATAAAAATAACGGAATAAATACCTTGCTTTAAATATTGGTTATTATACTTCTCCGTAGCTCGATACAAGCCACAGCCGTCACGCCATTTCCGTAATACATATAACACAGTATTCGGCCTTGAGGGGTGTGGTTTATTTTTGTTATTCACTGTACTAATTCAACTTAATTAATTCTTATCACAAGTTAAGGAAACGTAGGATCATTTTGTCCGAAAGTTAAAACTAAGCGATATAATGTAACAACTACCTAGAATTTTGGTAATTCTCATATGTTTGGCACTTTGATCGATCAATAATCGTTGGGTATGTTTTTTTAATATGAAAGTAGCAAACAATCATGCAGCACTAGCACTCCTGATGGTAAGTGACCACTGCCGCTCATGGACATTTGTTATCAATCCGAGACAAGATCAAGAGTCCTATCTGAGGTTGGCCGCAAAAGTGTTGCGACCCCTTGGGACTAGGACGGAACGCCTCGGATAAGTATGTCTCCCTTACCACATCCAAACCATGGGTCTCATGGGGGATTAGGGGTGGCGATAGTCAGAAAGAGTACCATCAAACGTCGGTGTTTGCAGAACGCGAAGTGCGTGATGAGGTGCTACGTTGAAATGTTGTTTGTTGCAGAACGCGAAGTGCGTGATCAGCGCGCACGACAGCCCGCTGGCGGCGCTGGCGTGGTCCATGTGCGGGCGGCGGCTGGCCACGGCCTCGGAGCGCGGCACCGTCATCCGCGTGTTCGCCGTGCCCGAGCGCGCGCGCCTGTACGAGTTCCGGCGCGGCATGAAGCGCTGCGTGTCCATCGCCTGCCTCGCCTTCAGCGCCTGCGGGCTGTACCTCGCCGCCACCTCCAACACCGAGACCGTGCACGTCTTCCGTCTGCAGGCACGTCCACGCGCGCACCCCTTATCGGGCCTGCGGGCGACTCCCAAACCTTTACCTTGAGAAGCAGACTTATTACTATCCTGTTATTGATATAACATATCCTTTTTGATAAGTTGATACAATACTTCGATGCCAATAGTCTTGCAATGTTAAAAAGCTTATGTTATCTCAAATCCTTAGATTCATCTGTTATAAATAAAGCAACGACAAATTAAGCAACAGCAACCTCAAGTCAGCCGATTAACACAAAAGTACTTAAATGCTTATATTCGTGGGTTTTTGTTTGTACTCGGCGAATATTTGGAATTAAATGTTCACGTAAAGAAAAAAGCTCAATAGGCCAACTCGTGGTCGAGTGTGATCCAACCCAGACGCGTGGTCCCCAGGAGGCGAGCGAGGCGGGCGCGGGCGCGGCGGCGGGCGCGGGCGCGGAGGCGGCGGCGGGCGCGGGCGAGGCGGAGGGCGCGGGCTGGATGGAGTGACTGTCGCAGGCCGTGGTGGCCGGCGCGGGGCTGCTGCCGGCGCACGTGGCCGACGTGCTGGCGCAGGGCCGCGCCTTCGCCGCCGCGCGCCTGCCGCACGCGCACGTGCGCGCCGTCGCCGCCGTCACCAAGTGCGTACACCACCACACCACACGACACTCTTGCCCCCCACATGACTTTAGGAAGTCGCTAAAGTACTATATATTTATGCAATGCATGTTTTTCAAATTCTATCGATTCAAATATTTAAAATATTTGCTTTTATTAACTTTTTTAAAATTCTTTTCTTACATATATTTCGGAAACTCGAAATTTAGCTCTTGGAACAACATAAAACGGTTGAATTTGAATTGAATTCCCGAGTACGTGCGCTATCACATGTCCATTCGACAAATAAAATAATAGGTTGGCAGCAAATTTCCCGTAATTTATTAAGGTTTATTACAAGCTTTTTTGCAATAATAATAATTACTTAAAAATGTATTCTTCCTTGACATTCCATTTTGATAATCTGAAAATGAACCTAAACTGACAAAAAAAAGAAATAAAGGTTTCGGACGACCAAAGATGTCTTTCGAATTCCTTACAACATTAAGTTAAAACCATTTGAAGACATACGAAGTGGTTTAATTAATCAAACAAAATGACGGGAAGTCAGCTGGCAATCTAACAAAACGTTGTCTCGGGACGCGGCCGGTGCGCCTGCAGCGTGGCGCGCGCGCCGCGGCTGCTGGTGGCGACGTCGGCGGGCGAGCTGTACGTGTACGCGCTGGACGCGCACGACGGCGGCGACTGCGTGCTGCTGAAGCAGCACCGCCTGCTGCCCGCCGCGCCGCCGCACGCGCTGCACGCCGCGCACGACGGTACGCCGCACGCACACACACACCCACACCACCGCAAACCACGGCCGCCTCCCGCGACGCGATTGATTTCTTCTCCCCACGATGTACTTAAAATTTTATGTGAAAAAATCGATAAAATGTTAAAAGTGGTAACACTCGACTGAGGAAAACGTACTTTTATACGAGGGGTTCCATTTAAAACTTCGGGGTTAGAAACGAGTCTATGACCCATCTGTCACAGGATGTATCATATCTGAGGTTGATTACAAATGACCGTAAGCGATAGTGGCCGCTTACCGTTTGCAGTCTCCTTGGCTACTTCTTCTTCAGTATTAAATAAAAATAAATCGTGATTTACGTGCAGCTTGCAGTATTTTTTATAAACGACCATCCAGCTTATGAATCGCGGGGCATGAAGAAATCATCCGTGAGACGGTATAAATTTTTAAGTTTAGCAATACAAATTAAATTCATTTCAGTGCAAATTTTGTTATCTACCACTAACTATTATTAGCAAAATTATTTTTCGGCATCACATATTCACGAAATCATTCACGAATTCAATGTTTGAATCACCATTAAATACTCTCAAGTCACGATCTTGCTAACCTTTTCATAACAAATTCCCGATAAATATATTTTTGTAACTAATCACTACCAGTGAACTGCTCAGAATGTTCGCGCGGTCGGCGCCGGGCGCCGCGCCCGCGCCCGGCGCCGGCCGCGCCGCGCCGCACAGCCGGGCCCCGCCCCCCTCCCGCCGCCCCGTCCCCCCCCGGCCCGCACCGACCGCTCGCCTCGGAGCGGGGTGCTACGCTCCTTCGACGCACATCGCTCTAGATATACGTAACCCGCGATTTAACTCCATCGCTTGTCGTTCGGCCGTCCCGACGCTCCACCTCTCGTCACAGTCTCGACCGTGCCCACCCTATCTTTCGAATCATTTAAATCTACATTCGAATGTATATAAGTATGTACATAAT
>DWRC01000108.1:0-10867 GCA_018250675.1 Astraptes naxos | reverse complement strand
CCAAGTGCGAATTGGTAGACTTCACACACCTTTGAGAACTTTTTTTTATGAACTCTCAGGCGTGCAGGTTTCCTCACCATGTTTTCCTTCACAGTTAAAACAAGTGATATTTTTTTTTATGGCTACTTATGCATTTAAAAAATCCTTAAAGGGCAAACTAATCACAATCAGATATATTCTAAAGGGCGAGAGTTCACCGGCATATTACCTACTTATTCAAATGCAGGTCACAGGGCGCGCGCGGCTGCTGTGTCTTATCTACTTATAGTCTTTAGAAGTTCAAATGATATTTCAATGTTGGAAAATAGCTTCGTATTAAAGGTGATTCCGTTAAACATTAAACGAATTAGTTAATTTCATTTGTTTATGAGGTTGAATTCAACATATACCTATCTACAACTGTGAAGAATACGCAAGATGCTGAATGAACTTCTTCATGGGATATTTTTGGAGCGCTATGATATGAGATTCTTCAAGAAAGGTGCAAAAAGAGCTCTCCTCCAAAGCCGGCGATGTATTGACGACTCCTCGGGTGTTGCGAATGTCCAGAGGCGATCGTGACTGCTTTCCATCAAGTAGCCCATCTGCCTTATCGTTAGGAAATTTAGGTATGTAAAACAAAAATACTTCAAACGTGTAAGCTGGATGCTTTATAACTTTGACCTTTATATTACTTTTTGTCATAGGGCACAAACTTCCAATTCGGGAAATAATATAAATTGTCTCGTATTTAACATGAATACGACTTTGTAATAATGTAATTACATCGCATTGCTATACAATATTTAGTACCTACTTCGATCAAAACAGTAAACCTATTCACATTGGTATAAAATTTATCATGCGCAAGCGTCGGCACGAGTGCGTCGACCACAGTAAATCAACATTCCGTATATTTATGCAAATAAAATTAATTTCCTCCACAAATACAAATGCAATAAAATTCGCCACCAACAGCTGAAACCCAGGTAATATGTTTGTATAGTCGCCTGTCCGCAAACACTTATATGGAAATAACGCAGTATTGTAAGCAAATGTTTCCTACAATTGAGGAAATTTCATATAATAAATTATACCGTTTAATTCATAGGTAGGTGCTTGTTCTTGCATTTTGTGAGTTATAGGGTGATTTATGCAAAGGTGGTTAAGGTTAAAACGGGCTCTTTTACATATGTGAGCTTAGAGATACAAAAGTCCATTTACAAACAATATGTACATTAAAAAAATGCTATGTGTTTGTTCTACATATTATCCGCTTTAATCTGAAAAAGTGATAAATCTTGTATATACGCTGAAGTACTTACATGACAATACATCTTATTCAGTGCACTTTTCCAGTTAATACATTATGTTCATAATAGGCACGAATTAGGCCGATTAAACGATTGAAATTCGTTGGATGCAAATATCAATATTGTTAGACAATACTTAAAGACTTCAAGCCAATGGCACGGGCTGGGAGTCTTCCATCCAATTTTTAACCGTACCCGATGGTGCTCAAATTTGTAGATCTGTTGCGATGTGGTTATTGATAATGAGCAATTGTAGTCGGAACATAACAATTGAAATATTAATTTAAATATGCGCCGTACGTAGATAAATATGTTTGTTTTCAATAGGTATTGGTGCGAATGACACATGGTGCATGCATGGTACATGCATAGTACATGCAGGCGGCTCATTAGCAGCGTTATCGAGGGCCGCGGGCACCGCGAAACCGAATCGATGCATTAGTGTGTCGAGCATGGTTTACATGCGTCATATACCCACACGCCATAAGATAATTATAGGTACGTACCTACATAGTTTTGAGGGTAAAGATTTTGGTGAATGAAAAAGAGATAGATATACATAGATTGAAGTGAAAGTGAAAAAATTTACCTACTCTTCATAATTAACTCGATTACAAACCTTACAATGCAAACTAATACACACTGTTATAAACGCGGTTGCTAATAAATACAAATATCGTTTGTTGCGTAGTGTTGGAAGTATCGAAATAATCCTAATAAGCCTCAAATATCTGTGTAATGTTCCTACTTGTCAAATTGATTACATAAATACATTGACATGACATACAACACATCTTTCTATCTACTAATTAGATTAAGACGAGCTTAAGATCAAAGTAAATTACCGATACCTTAATTAAACTGATGGCAGGCAGCTGCACCTTCCACTTCTCGTTGTTACGAAGAACACCTGAATACACTTAATTACCTACTCATCCCTTAAAAACGAAATTTTATATCTCGTAATAAAACACGACACATGTAAACCGCTCGTAGTGTACACACCGCAAACGCATTTCGCGGGCCGCGGCCGACGTGTTTCGGCGCTTCAAACGATAACCTGCTAATAACTCGAATAAACAACCCCGAACACGTCCCCACACAAGCACACACATCACACACACCCACCGCACGACAAAACCACACCAATGACAATGTAATAAAGGCTATAATTGCGCGAGATGGCGAAAGGGAGAGTTGCAATTTCCGTTGTCCGTTTTCAAGTACCTACTATCATCGTGATAAGTGTACTTCGTATATTATTGATACGGACCCCAGTGACTAAGTGGAGACGTTGGCGCTTAAAAGCGTCGTTATCGACGTCGCGGATTCGACGATAAGCGGCGGTAATTTTCAATTGTACTTTATTTAGCTGTCTTCCTTCTGCAATCTGTGGAAAGGCTTTACGTTGTATTTTTATATGTAAATCAATATGATTATTTAACTTTGGTGGCATAAGGGAATCAATACCTGACGACAGTTCATGTCGATGACCGTCGCCGACTGGTATCGACAACTGGCAAACGTCTGCGGCATTGCGACGGAAGCGTATTGATTTACATATGAGGCGACCATCTCAGATCTCAGGAATAGGTAGGTACTCCTGTACGAAAATTTGGCCGTCATTATATGAAAGTAATAAAAAAAATGAAATTAAAAAAAAACTTGAATAATTATTACACTTTCACTTGCCTGATTTTATTAAAAAGAACCTATTTCCAGCGAGAAGCAGTTCTTGTGTTTCGTTGGTAGGGTGTGGATGCTGACTCACTTACAATAAGGCGACCACTTAAGATACTTTAGTCCTCAGCAGTAGCAACGCATATGTGTTCACGTAGAATCCCTGTTCTGCATGGAGTTGGTTACAAATGTCCGCGAGCAGTAGTGATTCACTTACCATGTGTACCATATGTGTGAACTGCTTTCCCGTTATCAACCTTAAAAAACCTAGTACCTCTTTCGCTTCGTACCCCTTTGTAATATATTTTGTCACAGTCTCTTTTTTATATGGTACCTGCCATACCATTTTTATATAGTACCACTTGATGGCAAGTGGCCACTGCCACCCGTGGGCTTCTATAATCAACCTCAGATAAGATTACAGTCCCACTTGTGGCCTACCACAGATGCGTTGCTACCCCCTGAGGACTAAGTTGGAACACGTCTGATAAGTATGTTTCCCTTAAATGTGTATCTCTACACTTAACATACTGTTATTACCCATCCACTTGTATCATATTCCCTGAACAGCTAAATATCCGCACACCGCGAGCAACAAAACCGCAGCACAAACAAGCACGACGGGAGCCGTAAAACAATTACACCTAGCCGCCCGCAGGGAGGCAGGCCGTTTTAATTCCCTCACATGCTAATGACATCTTGTTTTGCGATATTATTTGGATTTTCTTTTTAAGTTCATTTTTTATCATTTCATATTCATGCAAAATTATGGCAAGTTATCACTGTTTTTTTTTGTGGTGATTATGATCACATATCGTGATAGATACTGAGGTCTGGATATCTTAAGATAATCTCTTCAGTCTTCTTAGTTGAGATCGTGTTCTGATCCGGTGGTGGTATAAGAAAATATAAGTATTGTAACTGACAACTTGTAGGTACCTAAGTGCCTCCGTAAGCCGATGCAAAATAAAATTAAATATTATTTTGGAATACAGTGGCATTAAATACCTACTTATTAGGGTTATTAGTCTAACATATTGAGTGCGTATTTGAGGGAAAATCATTACTAAATCGATAAAAGCGTAACTTTACTTTTTAAACCAAAAGCGTAATGTAATAAACTAATAATATTTTTAATAATTATTTAATATTATAATAAAAAATAACGACCCAAAAAATATATTGAAATAAAGCTACTTAATTTTGTAGGTACTTCAAGAATTACTAAACTAAACATTTTAAAACTGAAACTTAATCTCTACAAGTTTCTCTATTTCACAATACATTATTAAACTGACGCTTTTAATTAAACTCTACAAATTTCTACTTTTTACATAAATTTTACAAATGGCATCCCATTCCATACACTAGCTCACGGCCACACGGGAATTAATAACACCGCGGGCCCCAAGATCCGCTAAGTAAACAGCGGCGGTGTGGGATAAATCTCTGCGTGATGCTGCCCCGCCGCCGGCGACGACGTGCGCTCACAATATTATACCGATTACTTATACATACTTTGAGGTGCCTAACACTTGCCGTTTATTAATCGTTAGAATATTTCTAATAATTATTTATTTTTTACTGTAAGTTTTATGGGGTCCCTGCCGAATATAACAACAGAATATTAGTCACTCAAATAAAAATCCGTTTTCAAGTAGGTATTACTATCATCGTGATAAGTGTACTTCGTATACGTGTATTGCTGTTTGATCGTTGGCGTCGTCATCGACGTCGTGGATTCGACGATAAATGGCGGTAATTTTCAATTGTACTAAGTTAAATAACAGTAAATAATAAGTAATTTTGTGTCTGTCCACAATTACTTATTATTTACTTTTATTTTCAGCGGTGTGATTTTAATGACATTTTCGATCTATAGGTTGCTTCCCCACGGATATAACTGTAGTAAAACATGAACAAAGAGAATCGTAGACTGTTGCCAGTGATCTTTGGCGACGGTCATCGCCTTGAACTATCGCTTGTGTATAAGCTCCCTAAGTTACATCGCGTTAAACATCACAGTCCATAGCCCAAGAAGTTGCAATCATCACTAACTTCG
The DNA here is from genome assembly GCA_018250675.1 of Astraptes naxos. Classification (NCBI taxonomy): domain Eukaryota; kingdom Metazoa; phylum Arthropoda; class Insecta; order Lepidoptera; family Hesperiidae; genus Astraptes; species Astraptes naxos. The sequence goes on along the minus strand of DWRC01000108.1, from coordinate 5,833 downwards.
CATAAGGAATGTGAAATTACACTCATCACCTTAAAAGAATTGGTTTAAATCATCCCTGCGTGAATACCTACATTCAACATAAGTATTGCATCTTATTCATATAACATAAGTATGTTATTCATAAATTGTGTGTAAATAAAAGCAAGAACAAATATCTCTTTACGCGTTGCCTGCGCCCGCGGCGGGAACGCACGAACGAGCAGCCACGATACCTTTGCGCTAAATAAATATCCGCATACGTATGTGTGGGTCTGGGTGTTTTTATACGCACGATTACTAGCTTACTTATTATGTCACAGCTTTGATAATTTTATAACGGATTTTTCAATCCCCAGGTCATCTTTAGTAAGGTGTTACCATAATTCGTTGGTATATATAAATAAATAAATATTTGTAATACCTATTGACATAATTTGCTTGGAAAACGCGTAGGTAGCTGTACTTGGAATTCGAATCCCACATAAGACCCCAGTAAAAGTGCTACATATGTGACTTATTGATACAGCAAGCAATATCTTACGGAAATAGCGGATCGCGATTTTTCAAACGAATATAAAAAAATATTAAAATATGGCTATTTATAGATGATACTAACGCATGATAGAAAAAGTTCGTTAACTAAAGAATCCATGATTGAAATAGAACAAATACTTTAAAAGCGCCAGACCTGTGAGATAGAGAGAGTAACTATTTAATTCGTAAAGTAATATTACTCCTAACCTGAAATTCTGCGTAGAGATAAATTGCATTTAATTTATATACCTAAATCATGATATGAAACTATAAATACATCCACGGATGAAGTTGCATGTGAATGAACGGATTACGACGGGTCCAGGTTAACAGTAAATTAGCAGCGACGATAAAGGTTGGCAAATTAAAAATGGCGAACGTAGAGTCAGCAACTGCGCCGGCATCAGTCAGCGGGACTGCCGACAGCGCTGACTTAGGGCCGCCACACACCGCGCCGACAGATTACCGCGCACGCCCTTACGAGCGGTTAGGGCGTCGACTGACGTGTTATTGAATATTACTAATATTAAATTATCAATTACTAAGTGCGACTGAAGAGAGGTTGTTCTGATCGCAAGATGGTGGTTTGGTGACTTATTTTATTAGTACACGAGAAATGTACTGATGCTTAATTAAATGCAGTGAAGCTTTGACGGTTAATGTGCCTCCCAATATGTGTATGTTTTGTTGCTATAAAACAGATATTAAGAGAATAGGAGATGACCTAAATGGTGTATACGTATTTCTTAGCAGAATTTTCCAGTATAGAAAAAATAAAAATAGCAAACGCGCTGCTTAAATGCGCTGATTTCAGTCAGCGCTTTCGACTGCCAACAGAACTGACTTAAGGCCGCCACACACCGCGCCGACAGATTATCGCGCACGCCCCTTATGAAGGCGATCAGGGCGCGAACAAACATGCTTTAAATAATGCTAATAAGTGTTTCTGTTATATTGGTACATTTAAAATCAATAGGAACGCCTACATTGTGTAAAAAATAACGTAACAACACAATTTAATTTAGTTTCGATCAGGTTGAATTTAATCGTATTTTGATAATGGTTATATAGGTAGATATCGATAGTTTAGGGGACAGATTGGACGTGAACATTACTTAGAAGTGTTAAACGTGATGAGCTTTTTGTAATAAGTTTCAAAATCGTCTACAACAATAATTTTCCCGAATCCACAGTTTTAAACGTGGCTCATATTAAAAATGCCATTTCATGTTACTTAAATAATTATATTTCATGTTTAACAAATTGAAAAAACGAATTTAAACATTAAACAACACCAGAGACAGCCCTGCAAACAACCGTAGCGCTTATTCGAGGCGTCGAGAACCTACAATTAGGCGCGGGCCAAAAAGACGAGACCACTAATACCCACTCCGCTAACTAGTTACACGGTTAACAGAATAAACCAAACGTCAAAGCGAACAAACATCATCTTTGGTACTACGTAATAGAGTCTTGGGAAAGAGTAAACATATTTGGGGGTGGAAAGTACCTACCACCGATGGAGATTGACAAGGTTACATTTGCGTATGCTGCAAGGAAACGATCACCTTATTCGTTTAAAGTTAAGGGTAGTTTTAGGTTTTTGTATATTGCAGTCCGCGTATGGGAAAATTGTTGTTTATTGTTTATTGGCACAAACGATCTGCGCGAGAGTTATTGCGGCGAAATTTACCGAAAAAAAATTCCGAGTGAAAATTGATTTTTCGTCGGATAAATTGCAGCACTTACGACTTCTCATTAAAACGAAAAAATAAAATCGTGGCCATTTTTGCAAAAGCGTGTTTACTCAATTTCGGTACCTCTTTGGATATCAGTAGTTGCCTGTCCTTCTTTGGTATTTTATGAATAATATGAATATGTCCATACGAATACTCCTTTGACAGCGAGACATTTTTAAATTAACTGAAACTATTATGGAAAAATAAACTGTTACCGGCAACTTCGTACGTGCAGACTATAATATTTAACCATCTTGGAGGCGTAATATCAAAAATCCGTTCTTAGGGTGTCTGCGTTATAAAATGAGCCTACTAATATGAGTAATGAATTAACTGCTGTTAATTGTAAGTTTCTTTCTTGTAACTTCGGTAGTAGGTAAATATATCTGCAATTATTTATTAGTTAAAAGTGAATTATTGGATTGATAACCTGAAGAAGACAAGGGAATACCGGTGGATTCAGAAGGCAAAAGACCGGCGTCAATTAGGGGAGGTCTATGTCCAGCAGTGGACCTCAAAAGGCTGGTTGGTGAATGGATAAACCACATTGTACCAATCTCCGTATTATTTAAAACTTAAGCTTCACTTAAAATTAATGTTCGCAAGACAAAGGGGTTATAATTGTGAAACACAGTTCTGACTACCTCAGGGACCAGAAGCTTCATATTACTTAAATGTACTTACAAATTTGGTGTCAATAAAGTTATAATTCTATCATTTTACGTTCTTTGTTGTACGATACAAGCGCGCTATGTGTTCGCATGAAACGATGACCCTCGTGGCGGAGTGGTTGCCAAACCGGTCTTTCACGCAGTGGACCCCGGGTTCGTTCCCAGGCCTGGAAGATATCTGAATGATGATTTTAGATTTCTTTTCTGGGTCTGGGTGTTTGTATATCCATGGCACCCACAACACAGGAGAAAATCCTACTGTGGGGCTATGAGTGTAAAAAGCGTATTTTTAAAAAAGTGTCTTTTATTAAACGTCTTTACGCTCGGCCGTGTAAGATGATATTCATACTTGTACATCGAGACGCTATCGCAACGTCTGGACGGATAGACCACACAGGGTATCGTATTTGTGGTATACTTAGGTTAGTAAAGGCCACAGGTATAGGTATCTAACAGGATACCATAATTAAATGAGCAGCAGAGGTAATCTTTAGTAAGAAAAAAATTCAAGTGTTGTGTCTATATCTTTTGATTCCTCGATATTGACACTTTTTTCTATGATATGGATGTGGCAAGCGAGCATGCAGCCCACGATGGTAAGTGGCTACCGCCGCCCATGGACATCTGTAATCAGCCCCAGCTAGGATTAAAGGCCAAACTGAGATCAGCCACAGTAGTTTGCTACCCCTACGAACTAGGTTGGAACACCTCGTGTAACGTAACACTGCTATCAATAAGTAGTAATACATAGTTTATCGGTAGTGTTACCGAAGACGTACCACGAAGTATTATGCCACCTTCAAATTTGAACATCGACATAAAAGTGGCCTATGCACAGACAATAGTTTCATCAGTTGTTGAGGAGGGTGAAACGCTCGAGAATGAAAACCTGATAGAAGAAAAGAAAGACCTATCAGTCCAATCAAAGTGTAAAAAGATAACATCTCTATCGACTGCACTACAAACGAATAACGTCACACACCTGTGTAACCTGATATTCACACATTGGTGACGGCAACACGCAGACCACACATGTGGTAGCGGCAGCGGTGTCTATAGTGCTGTACTATCGTCACATGTGGTCGTTGCACTCGCGGGCCTACCTAACAAATCGTGGTCACTTGTGACCTGATTTAAACAAACCTATCAGATGTCAGGTAGCACTATATGCATTTGTAAGTCTAACTTGCCAACAAAGTTCTGTAAACGTCGTATGTTACGTGTTTGCTTTAATTTGTAAGTAGTTTCTTTGGTCAATTTAATTCCAATCCATGGTGAGTGGTCACAGTTGCACTATACGTAGGTACTGGTAGTTAGTCTTAGATGCTTTATACTTCATAAGAACACTGAAAGCTAATAGCTGTGCGTGTTATCGCAGGAGGATTAAAAAAATATACGCCCTCTAAATACATCTGTATGGCAGTATGTAGAGGCAAAGGTATCTTCTCTTGTTAGTTTGATTGGTAACAATCAACGAACTCGTGTTTTTTATAATTAAAAAAATGGAAATTTTTGATACTTGTCTTCATACAACTACTTACCATCTATTTATAAATTTCCTACAAAACCTAGCATCTCTTTACCCATTTCTATAATTTGAATGGTTGTAAAGTGTCTCTGTCCGTCGAACTAATCACCTACACAAGCAACCTCTAAATGCCAGTTCAATCGCGTCACAGCGTCCCACGAACACATCCACTGAACCGCGAGAGCGCACCACACGCCTATGTAAGGCGACACCCGGGTCGAGGTGGTGCGGACCACACAGGCGGTGGTGGCTGGCCGGGCAGCGCGCCGGCTTAGCCGCAGGGGATCGGATCATCCGGTGGGTTTCACCCACTTAATTATACCACGTTAATCTCATCTAATATGTTTCCGTTTGAAAACAATTAGCTAATCAATCAAGATTGTCTATGAATGTATAGTGTGGAGGTATTAGAAATGGATGTGGCCACCATTGCATTTTTTAATGATAGGTAGGTACATTTAACATTATACGTGACACGTAAGAAATAGCCGTAGGTATATGTCACAGCGATGTATGAAATAATGTTCAATAGTGGTTGAAATTAAACCATAATACGAATTAACAATTTTTTACACAAGTGTGTCAAAGTAAACGAAAGGAATCGGTTGAGTAATTAAAGAAACAATGGTACCTACCCACTGGTCTGTTTTGTGTTTGTCTATTTGTATATAAAATATTAAGAATATTATTAACCTAATATTTACACTTAAAAATATGAAAATTAAAGCGGAAAGTATAAAATGTAAGAAAAACAATATACCATGTGAAACTTCTTAGGACCATAAATTTCCACTTATCAGAGCGTAGTAACTCAACACAATCAACAATTCCACTTACAGTATGTGAAATGCTAAACAATGTTCTCACGTGTGGTAACATTTGAATTATTCCAGTGTGTTTCCAGCGAAGTGACAGTATCTACGCATCTGCCATTTTAAGTGGTGGTCAGTCTCTTAGATCCACTTTATAAGAGCTTTTCGCTCCAGGCTGTGCGCGAGCGCTGGGCTCCTTCACTATATAACTTCAAAATTATCTTAACTACCTTCAACGGGATTGTTTTAATCGATTTACGGGTAACAAATAGACATATACATTATACACTCAACAGATCTGATGATACGAGGTCTGTGAGTTTTAATAAAAGATATAAAATGCACTTTTGTCAATTATTTGAAAGCGCAATTTTCAAAATATTTCAAAATTATTCTGATAGGCTCTGCCAATAAGTAGGTAATACCACAATTAGATAATCCTCATTGGCTTTTTAAAATGTGATCATTGTGGTCTTCCATTATTTGACTTTGAAGCACTTCCTAATTTGTAATAAAACTCAGAAGCTAGCTCTACATGTAGGTATACTTATATTTTCAATTCATTTTCCT
>DWRC01000107.1:0-10874 GCA_018250675.1 Astraptes naxos | reverse complement strand
GGCCGAATTTCAACCATTAGGCTATCACTGCTCTATCACTGCTGCCTCTTATGTATCTACCTAATTCATCCTTTCCACCGAAACGCAGAAGTGGTTGCCTAAAATTACATAAATACTCATACATTTCTTTTCAAATATCCTAAGACAAAAGGGATTTTAAAAATGTAAAGGAGAGAAAGATAAGAATAAGTAGGGAAGTAAAAAAGCCTTATCATTCGCTATAAAAACTGACATGATGTCTTTAATATTAAAATCCTTTGGGTGGCGTGGGTACCTACTTTATATATTTTTTATTGCAAAACGACTCGTTTGAGACAAAATCCAGCCGGATTATTGGAATATTTTCACTGGTTTGGAGCTAAAACCTCTATATAAGGATGCAGCGGTTTTATTTTATTTGTAGATACCATCGTCTCTTTATTCCCGTGTGTCACTAATATGACTATTTGCATTAATGAAGGAATTAGAAAATAGCTTTGGTTGTACAATTAAGAATAATCTTTGATGTAAAATCAATATCAGCTACACTAGTAGATACCTAGATAATTTATTTTTTAGACTTCGATTTGAAAAAATCATACACATGTAGGTAATCATCACTCGTATTTATAGAATCAAAATTGTACAACGAGATAATTTGATGGTGGTAGAACAATTTCTGATCAGGCGCTACCACCGCCACACCTATGTATTTCTACCTAATAAAAGCAGTGTTATCCGAGGGATTTCAAGTGAGTCTTCAGGGGTAGCAATGCATTTGTAGCCAACCTCAGTTAACACTCTGATCAGATAACAGTTAATAATCTGAGGTATATTGGGCGGCAGGGCGACAATGGTGATGCATTTCTCTTTCATATTTTCATATTATTAATAAAAAACCTTGTTTAAAAGATAAATACATAGTAAGAGAAGTTTCGTACAATAAAATATTTAATTTCTCTAGTTCATTGGCAAATTTTTTACAGTTCCCTTACCCTTAAAACTTAAGCCCAGCAGTGGGTGCTTCCTCGCAACTACAGCAATAGATAACAAATACGCAATTTCAATTAAAACTGTAAATAATAGCCTCATATGTGTAATACGTCACAAACTACAATATATCTTAACGAACAATGAATGTTACTGTTAAGTTTCATGTGTAACTACTTGAACTATTAGTCACAATCACATAAAACAAACTACACGAACTTGTATTGTATGTATTTAAGTAATGTAAGAACGTACCCGCGACACATATGAGCGCTAAAGTTATGTTTCGATAGCAACATGTCACTGCCAGACTCACTTAAGTGTAAGACAGAGGACCCCGTTTTATGAGCCCTAGCACGATGCGGTTGTGAATATGTTTTCACTCAACTTCCCTACGAACGAACACAATACGCACTTAAGCCTATACCAACCACAACGTATCCCTCTAGGTGGAAGGATTCTTAGCTTTTTACCGAACAAAACATACGGTTTACGTCACTCTTACGACAAGCCACATATATTACATTTCAGTAAAAAACAGACAGCTTTTATTGTTTTCGCTTTCGCATTCTGCTTCTTTATAAACGTACTCGTATTCAAGTTAAGAATTTAAAAATTACGTATGTTAATTTTCCCGGGAGACCTTGGAAAAATCTTTCTTTTAAACATTTTTCTTGGAAGCAAAGTCAACAAAACTAAGTAATTTTGTTCTTAAACAATGCAATATGGATAGAAAAGAGTGGTTAATGCTGTACGGCCTTCGTTATTATACGTACAAAAGAGCGAAAATAATTAAACCAACACTGTTGTGGCGCAGAGCGAGTAGATAAATAAGAATAAACAATTTTGCTGTCATTATATCCCTAGATATTAAATACTCGCTGATGGAAACAAACAATGAAACATGTGAACTGTGTCATTGCAGAAACACAAAGGAATACTCGTGAGAACACGACACGAACATCTGTCTAATTTTATACGCATTTCTATAACTACTTCGCAATATTCCATAGAAAAATAACCAGCATAATAGCACAATTCAAGTCTAATGAAAGTATACTATACGAATGATTAGACTTCAGTTGGAATGTCTATAAGCGCACGAACTTCAGTCGTAAACATTACTGGTATCGTTTTCGCAATGGTAATGTAAGATCATTCCAGTTATTGCTTTTAATTGACTGCAGGTATCTCGATAGATACTTAAAAGGGGTTCGAAACATTTAGTAATTGGCAATAGACGTAAACTAGGTAAATGGTGTTGATTTTTATCGGCAACAAGAACAAAGGAATTTAATTTATATATTCCAGCTGCATTTTTGCGAGTTTGTTTCATTTGACCATTGGATTAGGTCACATAAATTTGTAACTTTATGTTGATTGGATTTCCTGTTGCCACTATTCAGTCTTGTGCCAGAACAGCTATAAAGCGATTGATAAGTCAGATAGTAACACGGAAACGGACCTGTCTGTACACACTACAAATAAATTCACCAGACTAAATACGTGAGAACGGGTTTTTCACGACATCATTTTATCACCGGAAAATTGGGTCAGCTTTAGTAAAAGCATATTTGAATTCCAACTACATTTTACCCTGAACTGTAGACTGATTGCAAGTTACAGCTTACTAAACTTACTATATACAACGCACGTTGCTTATGTTCATATACTCGTATCTATGTAGAGTAGCTGCACTTCAAAACCACATATAAAATAGTAATTTAAAACTTTTTATAAACTTAAATCTATTAAAGAGGCAGGTTAATGAGACTTTTTGAAAAGTCAAGGAAACTGTTGGGGTTTTTTACTAATGTTTTGTTTTGTTTGTTAAGCTGTTTGGTAATACCGTATTATAACGTGTATAATAAACGAAAACGTTTCTATTTCACTTTGTCGGAAGATCTAATTAATGAGAACAATTTTCATAGCTGTTGATTTGAACTTTTAACGTGTACCTAATCAAGTCTTCAAACAATTTTGTTACGTCAAGATCATTAGGGATTTTAAAGGAAAACTAATACGTAAGTAAGTAAGTAATTGTCTTGCTTCGCAAAAGTTTATCAGAACGCCAGAGCAAAACTAGTCCAGATGAGTGAAAAGCTATTCCTTGCATAAAAGTACTGTAGGTACCTAAACCCTAGTTCCGCCGCTCGTGCATCTCCGAGTTTTCTGGCTACGAGACAACGATTACGTCAACAACTTCCAAGTAAGCAAATAAGCTCCAATGAAATGAAAAACAAATACACAATCACAATATCTTATTTCCGTTATGTCACGCAAAATTAGGCCACAGTACTTCACGGCTCAAAGTAACTTCACAGAGATTTTAAGTAATTTCAGCGGGATGAACGTACATTTCAGTAATATTAGGGATTGAACAAATTATAGCGAATTTTCTCTCGTCTCCTGTAATTTAATGTTTAAACATAATTTATTTGAAATGCCAAAGCCGTCAAAGGTTAGAGTTTCGTAGGGTTATACTGCTCATAAACTTTAAGCCTTTTTATCCCAATATTAAAACCAGTATGATTTAAATTTCAGATTAGCTGATTACCAGTGAACAAATTGAACGTTATATTTACAAGCGAACCGTTTAATGCCTATTGCGCAGTTTTTTCTTCGTAATTAAGTGTATTATATTATTCCTCATGTAGCCTCATAAATAACATAAAACTACATTACGGTAAGTGGCCGAAAATTAAAACATAATTTAATTTTAACAGTAATCGGAGCGTTTATAAAACTCACGTATATATTAAATGGGTTTATGTATCTTTTAAAAGAATAACCTCGTGCCACAGGGGCTTAACTATACCTCGGGGTAACGTAGACATAGCTAGACGAAGCGGGGATTCAAACTGCTATAGTTGTTCTCCAGCAGAGTAGAACAAATTCGCATGATTTATTTTCGGTGGAGGGTTAATTCAGGTTGAGCGATAAAGGACTTTGTATCGAGAAAAGTGGGTTTTATCAACACTCGATAACGTTTTATATATGCACTGAATGTTGTGAATGGGAATTTAATTCGCTTTATCTCCTTGTTATGCTTTTAGAACTAAATGGCTAAACAAATTTAGATAAAATTGAATTAATAATAATTAATAATGAGTTTGCAATCCATCTGGTAAGTGGTAACTTCCGACCATGGATCCGGAAACATGGCCACTTATTGTCTATTGTTTTCGTTTAGAAATATGTGCAGCTGTTACCATACCGACATGTCACATCGAGAGTCACTGGTTCGTGTGTGCATGGCACTTACGACCAGGTATATTAGTGGTGGATATATAAGGCAATATGTCTATAGAAAATAAGGCAAGATTATCATTACCACTTGCTTTAACGGTGAAGGAAAACATCGTGAGGAAACCTGCACGTGTGAGAGTGCTTAAAAAAAAAGTTCTCAAAGGTTTGTGAAGTCTACCAATTCGCACTTGGCCAGCGCGGTGGCCTATGGTCTATACCCCTCTCACTCGAGAAGAGACTCAAGTTCAGCAGTGGGATAATAATGGGCTGACGATGACAAATCACCATCACCACCACCGCCACCACCACACCTCTGCCTAATAAAAAACATTGCAGTAGTTTTGTTTGAAGGGGGTGGTAAAGAAAACATTACTACTGATTCATTACTACTTAGCCCTAAGGGGTGGTAACCATCTGTAGCCGACCTAAGGTTGTACAAATGTACATATACGTCCGTGGGTGGCAGGAGCCACTTACTATCAGGTAGACGTACTAAGGTATAGTTATATTACTAATGGTAAAGGAAAATTAAGTCTTCTATTCCTTTTCAAACGAACTCCCTCTTTCCGAGAATAATTGCTTGCTGCTAACAGTGCTTAGAGGTGCATATTTCAGTGACTCGATCTAATTGGATGAGTTTGTAGAAACAAGATGCATGATTGTGTTTTCAAATCGCTTGTTAAGTTTTGTGGAGCCTAAGGTAAGCCTGAACGAGTAGGTACTTTAGCTAATAACTCGACATGACAAATACGAATAAAATCTTTATTTATTGTATAGGTGGAAAATAATTATGGACGGACTTGTGATAATTATCTTCAGATAAGACTGCAATGTTACCTGACACCACAGAAGGGTTGCTACTCCTGAGTTACAAGTTTGATCTCACCATACCTATCAAACTACAACACAGCAGCGCTTAACAGCTGTTATAACGTAAAATAAGTTCTACCCAGTTCAGCTACCTGTAATAATTTTATTAAATTCCAAACTTATATTCAAAAACAATTTACGGGTATATAGATTAAGTATAATCTGAATTTACAGCGTCTGAGTACACAAATAAGCCTAAATAAATTGTTCTCATGCAAATATAACGTAGGTACGCAAATAAATTAATTTGAACCGACATTTTGCGTAGGCCATGTTAGTTCACCTGAGGTACTGAGTAATTAATTGTAGCCTTAGCCGAACTTTATGTTTGTCTATAGAATTATCAGTTTCCAACTCCTATCTCTCCTGAATGTTCACGAAGTACCACTTTCAGCCAAAAGATTTAAATTATAGTTAAAGTTTGCTTTGAAGCGGTGTTTCCTCGTTAACGTTTGAAGATAATATCTGATTCAAGCCAATATTAAACATCAAATTATAATTTGAACGGATTCTCTTGTATTAAATCAATGCAGTATCAGATTTACCATTCATTTTGTCTATTGAATTTAAATGAAATCGTATTTGTATACTGTTCTTTGTAAAATTTAATTGAAAAGACAGTAAATAACCAAGACGAAAAGTTTTGAGTTCGTAATGAAGATATCTGTAAATTTCAACTCAAGTAAAACTGAAGTCCTTTATAAAATAATAGCTATTCTCGAACGTGCCAAGAGCATATATTTTAAATAAAAAATCCCCAGAACGAGGTCATATAAGGACCCGGTTGGCGCGCCGGGGTGTTCTAAACACTATTAAGGCACTTATTATTCACACCGCACACGTACGCGGCGGCAAACGGAAAAATCCAATTAACTCCATACGAAGAGTTCCAGCGAAACTGCGCTCCCTACACTCCCCACTCCATTCCACTTACACTAACGACTATTTTTCAATAACATTAATGGAATAACCTCTGCCTTATTACGGCTGCACGACTATTACGTGAAACGCCTGTCGTTTTAATTTCACCGAAAGCTTAGCTTAAACCTAAACGAACAAACTAATTAGGCTCCTACTACTAAATGTACCTACAACATTCTCGTATGCGTGGAATAGATTTTACGCTAAGGTAACGCTTACAAAATCTACTTCAATTCCAATCTGATTTCCATTCTATGTTACGAATTCATGGAGTTACAATGTTCAATATAGTGAATAAAACAATTATTGTCAACCACAGCAGCTTTCTTAATAAAATATCGCGGAAATTCAGAAAAAAAGTAAGTAGGTATCGTTTCATTGGTAAGTTTGGACGGCTTATTTTTCGGAACTTAAATCTATCTTGTTGAACTATACCTACGTTGTACAAAATTACATTATTTTGTTCAATCATCACTCAATTCTCTGTCAACTTGTCTGGGGACATAAAAAAACTATTTTGAAAAATGATTATAACTTAGGAGTCTATTAGGTTGTTAGTTAGTCAAATTAGTTTAGGTATTTTATACTTTTACTGATGTCGACGGTGAAAAGTTTACACGAAATACCATGTCTTTATATTTTGTCATCTAGTAACCATGTAATAAAATTGAATAAAATATAAACTTATACCTATATGGATCTCAGATAGGATACGGATGGCTAAAAACGGACGCACGGATGCATAGGTCGTAATTATAGGGGTTCAGTTTGTAAAAAAATACCTACGGAACCCAAAAAAATCGCTCCGAAATTTAAAGCAATTACAATTCGGGTCATTAACGTAAAATTTTATCAAATTATTTCCCGATAAATGAAGCAGCGAAATGTAAAAGCGGTCTCTACTGTGATAAAGTTTCATGTCAGTTAAGTATTGAATATTAGTAAAATTTTTATTGGCCCGATATAAAATGTAACTTTATATTACATTTCAGACTATTCCATTCATCTTCTTAGTCCATTCATTAGAGTGGTATTAGTCTATTCATCTTCTTACCGCTAGACACCGGTCTTCTCTCAGATTTCGAAGGGCTTAGATAAATAATAGGTCAACAGTCTGTTAAAATGTCTATCGATTTTTAAACATGACGAAACTCTGCTTTCAAAAGTTATATAAAATTGAAGTAGGCACGTGTGTGCAGGTCAATTTGATGGTAAGTGATTACTGTCCCATGGACATCTTTAATCAACTCCAGAAAAATAAGACCTACCTGAGACTGACCAAAGATACGTTGCGACTTCTAAAAACTAAGTAGGAAAGCCTCAGAAAAGTATGTCTTCTTTAGCACACCCTTGAAACCAGGATCCAGTGTGCAGTGTGTAAAACTGCTTTTCTTAGGCAGAAATAGGGCGGTGGCGCGGCAAAAGTTGAACCACAAAAGGTTTTTGTTTAAAAGTAAATCCACCTTTAAAATTAAGTAAACAAATGAGACAAACATCAAATACTCCTTTGAACCCCATAGAGAAGCGCAGGAGGTTTAAATTTTAACTGAACTATAACTGGCTTAGGTACAATTATTGATTGCCGGCGATGAGCGGGGTGACTGCCCATATCCCCGCTCTCGATGGGGTCACGAAACCTGTCATTTGCAATGGGATTTACACCCTTTAACGTCTCACCCGTCAAATTACCGTCCTCTACGACCTCTCAAATCCTCCGAGAATAATGCATGTTAGTCTTTCAGATTTGGATTCGCAGCTATTTTCATTATGAGGGATTTTGACGTCAGGGATTCCAATGTCAATCTGCTACAAAATAAAAGTGGGCTTCTCTTTTGTGTTGTTCTTTTTTCATTATATTTATGTAACAAAGGAAAACTTTGCTCGGGTTTAAATTTTCCGGTGAATTATTACGTGCGTGGTAAAATATAGTGAGATGAATATTTGAGGCGTTTAGGCTTGGACTTATCGGGAGCTTTCCGGTCATTGGAGCGGAGGGTGACAGGGCAACTGAATAAAACCGTAATTTTTACTGTCGTTACTTTTCTGTTCATAAAACATTATGCCACTATACCTAAATAAATTACATTGTAGAATATCCTTTATTGAGTTTGAGAAAACCAACAATTTTTACGTTGAATACAGCCTATATGGCTATGAGTTTCGAGTTTTTACTCGAAAAAATACACGTTTAAAAGTGGCTTAGAAAAATTGCGATTTTATTTAAAAAAAATGAAGCAGTGTAATCATTAGGTCCATTAGTCGATTTTAAAATGGTACTTATGTAACTACTATCAAAGGTTCGTTTCCTATTACCGTGGCAGTTTATTTGTATTCACTCGTATCAAGATAAAGCACCCGAAATATAATCTTTAACTTAAAAAAGAAAGTAGAATATAGTGAAATATTTATGGACGTTCTATTAAAAGGTTCGATTGAAAGCAGGTCGCTGTCCTAGACGAAGTTATTTCCTGAGCCGAAGCACTATTGATGAAACATTTAATTTTACCGAGCGCTCGGTCTCTAGTCCATCCAATATTGAAATATCTTTAATATTCATTTTAAACAGAAAATAAATTACGTGAATTTAACATACATGGCACTGTATAATGGTGTAGTTAAAATCCACGGCACCGGATTTGGTAGAAAAGTTGGAAAATTAAAGAAGGAAAGTATCTTAATATTAAATATTATACAGTATCTTTCGATATCGTAAAGCAAAAGTAGGTATGTATATCTGTGAAGTCTGCCAGTCTATCAGTGTGGAAAACTATCCTAACGCTAATCCTTTTTCTTGTAAAAGGAATTCTGTGACCCACAGTGGGATAGTGGATTGATAAATACTAATACATAGTTTATTAGCGGTTGGAATATATTATTATAAATATCACGATTCCTGTAATAACGTAACTTTCTAAAAATTAAGGGATTATTGTTACAATGTAACCTTAATTTTACCTTTTTATAAGAACAAGCATGCAGACCACCTGTTGGTAAGCGGTGGTGCCGACAGAGCGACAAGGAGTTCTACCACCTATATAATACAAATTAGAAATATGTAACCTTAGGTGTAATCTTGAAATTCGTTACTGGAATCTCAAGATTTCGAACCGAAGAACGAAGAGCGGGTTAGATATCGTTCTTAATTAGTGCATTTAGCAGGTAAAAGCTAATTATACAGGATGTTGGTGTCATATGACACCAACATACTATTCAGGTAGGTACCTACATATGTGCGTATTTAATCAACGTTTTCCTAATATTCACTAAAGCTCGTTTTAAGATAAGTGTTTAAACATGAAGCAAATTTTGATTAAATATTTTGAAAAATATGAGTAAATTAATGGCAGTGCTCCTGAAATTTTGATCCAAAAATGTTTAAAAATGAGACGATGACATTTACTTCCTTCACTTTAAATTTTTATCCAACATTTTGGCATTAAAAGTAGCGGCAAAGGGGCAGGAAAGGGGAAGTTTATCCCTCAATTAATCGCTGTGCATATAATTAGAGTTTCGGTTGAAAATTGCTGATCGTGCTTAAGGGGGCTTGTGTGAAGCGACAACCGGGGCCCGCATTGCGTCTCGTTGTCGTTTGCACTTAAAATGATACTAATTGAGACAAAAAATACAAAATTACATTAGTATCAGGTACAAACTATTAAAAATTAGTTTTGTTCTTAATATTGTAGTATTATCACTTTCTTAATAAGATTTTACTTGAATTGTGTTAGCTTAAGTTGATTTCAATTTTTCCTTGTATTTTTAATTATTATATTATGTTTGCGAGTTCCAATTTTCCAAACTCTGAGCGTCAATCTACTTATATAAATAAATACAAATTGTGAGGGCTATTCCCATTGCCAGTGCATACACCTACCTATATAATAAGTTTCATCAACATTAATTGCACCACTAGCGTACAATAGAAACATGCTGTGAATTCCCATGGACGGAATAGAAGCCGATAAAGGAATTAAAATCGTCTTTCTAGGAAATTCGCTCATACAATCAACCGTGGAAACTACAATATTCTAATTTTAATCTGAGGAAAATATAATATGAACAACCACAGACATCTATTTCAATACATGTCTGTGTGAACAACAATGGACGGTATGGACGGACAATTTATTAAATCGATATGGTACCGTATCGTACCATATCGATTTAATAAATTCGTGATGTGACATTTTAAAATTATAGTCCAATCAACCAAAGTAAATTTGAAATCGCGACAGTAAGCAATTTTTAATAGAAAGTATATTACGAAAGAATTTGCCCAAAACTGGAACAAATTATAAGTAACTAGGTATAGAACTAAGTAAAAGTTATTGTTAGGAACTAGCACAAAAATGTGCTCGTTTCAAAGGTGCTTGTAACAAAAAAAACATTTTTATTTATATGATGGAAGTAGCAAACGAGCATGCAGCCCACTTGATGGTAAGTGGTCACTGTCGCCAAATTGACATCTGTAATCAACCCTAGATAAGATCAGAGACCTACCTGACGTCGGCCACAGATGCGGTGCTATCTGTAATAGATTACAGATATTACGATACATTATCATGATGACAGATCATTACGATACAAGTGACGAACGTCGTCAATTATTGCACGTCGTACGATTAGCGCCTGAGCGCAGCAAGGGTGTTAAACGCCGTGCTATAATATAATAGGCACTTGAGGAACGAGTATCGTATATTATTTTATAGCACATGTGACATAAACCCTTTTGATTACGGAAAAGTGTACGTAAAAAGCGGGTTTAGGTCACAATGGGGTATAATATTTATTTATACAAGTAGTTTGCCGCTTAGGGTTTGGGACTCGCAAACATAATAATTGAAAGTTCAAGGAAATATAATGTT
>DWRC01000106.1:0-10877 GCA_018250675.1 Astraptes naxos | reverse complement strand
GATGAGGACATTTGATTGTCAAAGGATTGTCATTATTACAATCACATAAGTATCATTATTTGTTTACAATGTGTGTATTAATTACGGAATTTTAACAAACGTGCTTGATAAATAAGTTCACGTGACACAAATAATATGGCCGCATGATTTTTAGGCCTCGTGGTCGGAATATCGGTTTCCTGGAAAATTGATAAAGTTCGTCACGTTATTATTGTTGTAACTTTTATTTTATGTGCGTTCTTAAACGTGTTTATTTATTTCATGAAGCAATAGTTATAGTTAAATAAGTATATACCTACATCAAAAATCCTTGACAAAATTATAGGTAGGTACAGTCTATGGTTTAGATTCTAAACCCTAAATTTTAGGACGATTTCGTACACACCTCAAATCATCTTGGAGCGTTTTTACATAGTAAAATATTGATGTAATAAACGAAACCATGGAAATTTTAAATAACTTAATAAATAGCTGATAATTAGATAGTAGAACCCATTGTGGTTCGACCCCAGCGGGACCACCGCCACACCTATTTCTGGCTACAGCAGCAGTCTTGAGCGCTGTTGTGTTCTGATCTAAAGTGTGTGGTAAGGGAGACATACTTATCAGAGATGTTTCCACTTATTCCTGAGGAGTAGCAACAAATCTCCAGTCAACCTTAGATAGGACTTTGATCTTATCTGAGATTGATTACAAATGTCCATGGGCAGCAGTGACCACTTACTATCATGCATGCTTTTTTGCTACTTCCGTAATATAAAAGAAAAACTTTAATTTCAATCATATGCATATTTCCTCATAACGTGAAGTTATGTAGAATACGTGACTATATGACCAACATAACTTGTATTGCGTAAGCATAATAAATTAGCCGATTTAACTCTTTGTAGAATTTGCCATAATAATGTACCTATGAATAAGTGATTTGAAAGCATATAGGTATATAGTTTTATAGTCAGCAAATATGTATTATGACAAATTATTTATTTTTAGGTAACGCCGACTGCTTGCCATCAGGCCCGTCGGCCTTATCATTAGGTTTGAATATATAAATAAATATATCAATTTAAAAAACACGCTTTTATGGAAAAACTAACTAACAAGTAAAAAAGTATTGTTGTAAAAAGTGCATGATTTCAATAGTTAATAGTTAATATTTTATTAACAGACAGACAGATGAGTAGAAGGATTATCATTTCGACATCTCAAAAAGCACCCCACGCTATTTTTAACAATAATAATTATTATTTTTTACTTTTTAGTTCGTTTTTCCACATAAGCGTTATTTTTTCTTCATATTGCATTGTCATCGGTCCTTTATAAGTATGCAAAGTTTCAATTTAATCCGACGTTTCAAAGTCGGTTAAAATCACGTTCAAAGTTTCCGTTACAAACAAAAATACATACATACATACATACGAGTACATACCAAGCTAATAAAGCGTGTTATTAAAGGTATGGTTGTCTGAGTAAAGCATCAGAAGATATAAGACAGTCCTAATTCCAGTACCAAACACGCCAATACAGTGTACAAACAAAGGGAAGTTCGAAACTCGGGAAACTCGAGTCTCATCATCGGACAATGTCCGGTTGGGGACGAACCGGACAATATGTGAGAACTTACCGGACGTCAAACTTACCGGACAATCGGGAAACTTGCCGGACATTTCCAAACTTCGGCTTAAGACTGGACAAGTTAACTGGTACAGGCAAGTTATTTAGAATTTGAGGGTTGATTTTGGAATGGTATGTGGATTATGATACATATGGACCTCGAAAGGGTTCTGCTAAATAATTCTGAATGATGATAAAAATGATTAATTTCTTGTAATTCGGATTTAAATATTTAATAATTTGGATTTAAATATTATTTTTTACTTATATTTAAAGATGGCAGAACTCTGCGTGGTTCGACTTCGGCGGCACCACCGCCACACCTATTTCTACCTTATAACAGCAGTGTTATGCGCTACTATGTTGAGGTCAGAAGGGTATGATAAGGGAGACATACCTGTGGTCGGTTACTGACGCGATGCTATCCCGGACGACTAAGTTGGAACGCCTCGATTAAGAGGATACTTAGTTAAGGGGATCCCTTACCACACTCCTCAAACCAGAACACAGCAGCTGTTAACACTGCTGTGCTCTTAACGCTGTTATTAGATATTACGCAGAAACAGGTGCGACAGTAGTGCCATTTTTTACATTTCCTATATAGGTCACCACGTTTCTTATTAAAGGGAGAATACTTCATTAGCCATGGCATAGCGGTGGCCCGCGGATTCGCTCGTAAATCCGCAACCGTAAAGCATATAGACAGCGTCGTATTCTTGCCGTGCCGAATGTCCTCTACGTGATACCAGTCTGTCCCCTTTGTGTAGAGCTAACAATGTTTAGACAGGGCTGGAGAAACGTCATATTATGTTAGTTATAAAAATATGGCTACACAGATGTTACGTCTTTAAGTAGTGTTTTTATTTAACATATTAATTATCTTTAATGAAATTCGTCGTTGTTCGATTTTAATACAATATAATTTAAAGGTGGTTGAATTCTTTGTGGTTCGACTCCGGCGGCACCACTGCCACGGCTATTTCTGCCTGTTGTGTTCTGGTCTGAAGGGTGTGGTAAGGGAAATATATTTAATCTGAGGCGTTCCAACTCAGTCTTCAGAGGTAGCAACGCATCTGTGGTCAACCTCAGGTAGGGCTTTGATCTTCTTTGGGGTTGAATACAGATGTTCATGGGCGGCATTAACCGCTTCCCATCAGGTAGACTGCATGTTCGTTTGCTACTTCCGAACTATAAAAAAAACTCTTGGCAAAACCCCTATTAAGGGAGGCCTATATCCAACAGTGGACCTCAAAAACCCCAATGGATGGGTAGATGGAATATATTGCTTTATTAACCATGAGTGTTAGAAATCAGTTGCTTAAACATTTCTATGGTAGTTCTCTTTTATCATATAGTATATCATTACGGTAGGTTATCCCTGCTATCAACCTTATAACGGTATAATATATGGAGCTTTGAGGTTGACCGTCAAATGTATTTGCATTGTTTTGTATTTATGGATGCTAGATATGAGTGTAAAGTGAAGAATGTTCTTTTTTATAATTACGAAATTACATGATAAGTTAGCACACGCAAGTAGGTACTTATTTATGTTTCTAACTCCAGTTATAAGTTAGGTATATGTGGTTTGCGTTTGGGGTGCAACCCTCTTTTCAACAATACGTTAGACCAAATAACACATTGATCCCTCTGTGAGTAATGCCCTATGGCCTCTAAACATTACAGGGCTTTGATAAGAACTTTTGCAACAACTTTCGGACATCAGAAAGGTATTTCCGACACAAATCACTGTAAATAGACTGTAATTAAGATGATACCGAACCTTTAAATAATTTTTAAGCACCTACTTTAACTGTGAAGACAATCATGCAAAATTCACTGTTCGTTAATTCTGTTACAACTTTCAAGACATTGGATGTTCCAACTTACTGAATGTACCTACCTACATTACATTTAACAACGTAGTATCTAACTCTATAAAATCAGCCATTCCAACACAGCAAAATTTCATTATGTCTTACTTAAGAATAAATTACTATATTCATAGTACAATAAACATAAAAAAGTTGAAGGCAACTACAACTTAACGATAATTTCTGTTCCTAACTTTATCAAAGCTTTTGTTGGCGATGATATAAATTATATCATATAACCCACATCTGTCATGCAACTCGCTAAATGTAAGCAAATACGCATACGTGTATAAAGCGCGTATTTACTAACGCATTACACAAATGTTAGTATTTTCGCTTCACACAATATGTAACATGTTACCGCAAATATGTCACGTTGATATAATATCATTAGTCACTTGTGTGACTGCCGGCGAGTGGCGGACGACTGTCTATAAATTTATCTTAAAGATATTAAGGAAAGTAGCAGTTATTGAAGGAAGTCATAAAATATACATTTTAATTACCTAGCCGGCAATGATAACGTTATTTCACTTCATACGTATCACTTCTGGCATAGATGTGATACCTACGTATAAGTTCCTACGTAACAGTGATTATGTATACCGAAAAAGATATCTCTAAGTTTAGTTATTTGTAGCCGCCGTTTCAGAGGTGGTAAAACTCGTACTCAACGCCGATTACACCATAATTTTAACGCCTTTCTCTCACATAAATTATATTTTCCTAAGATATAACCCATCTTATCATAACTTAAGAGTGCAATGCGTTGTACTTAGTCACAGATGACTAACCTGAAATAGGTATTTTACTAGCTAATCCCCGCGGTTTCACCCGCGCTAAAGAAGTAAAAAGGCATATATTAATATCTGTCTAATAACAACATCCATAACTGAGCAGTACTTTTTGCATGAAAGAGTAACAAACAAACACATCCATCCATGCTCACAAACTTTCACGTTCATAATAATTGATAGGATCACAAAATAACTATAGAATAAAAAATGTCGTTCTTCGCTGCCGGCAAACAATGTTGCCAGTGTCGAATTTTATGCGCATTTAGTAACAGTAGCCATAACTCACATCTTACAAAATGTTACGAAACGTATAAATATAGGTAGTCATCAAACGTATGAATGTTTCTAAATAATTGACATTTGTCTGTCGCTTTCACTTGGCTTTAGAGTAGCTATTTTTCGAAATATTTTTAAGTAGGTAGGTAGGTACGTATTGGATTTGGCAAAACCTACACTTCGAAATAATGTTAAGTGATCTATTAGGTACACTATGCCATAGATACATTTTAATATCAATACAACTATTTTTAATACAATGCAATAGAATTACCATTTGTCCAAATTATTTCATTTTAATAAAAATGTACTTGTACATAAGAGAATTAGGTACCCAAATATATTGTGATCTTTGTATAAAAACACTGTATCTAAGACAACCGACAAGACAACCAACCAAATCAACTAATTAGTTAATTTGTTAGCATACCATCTTCGGATGACTCTGTGAACATTATTTGAATATGATATTTTGGATATGAGATCCATAAAACACCTCTCCATATTAATCATTCCATTAGATATCTAGGTACAGTTTTTGTACGTTTAATTTAACAATTATGTCACATAAAAAGTGTATATAATATCCGCTCTACTGCGTTGGTGGAATAGGTATTTAAAATTATAACAGCTTGCGTGGGCAAATTACGTTAACAGTGTCATTGGAACCTGTATTGAAAGGATTTGATAATAGAAATCTGTTTTAGCACGGTAGGTATTTCGTTTATGGAAGAGAACATCGTAGAATAAGTAAATTCAAAACGTCATCACCGATATACCTTTTCGGAAGGCTATAGGGGGAAAGTGGCGCAAGATACGTAGAAAAAAAAGTAAGACTCCTCCATAATAAAATAAAAATTACAATTGTCATGGGTGCCGCCATGTACACGTAAAGAGCGATACATAAACTCACCCGCAAAACAAAAAGCTCTATTTAAGAGTCCTAGTTGAGAATCTAACGAGTAAGCCATGTGCGTGTTATAACTACATATTGCTATTGCTACGCCACGTGATCCTCATATTTATTTAAGGTTTTTTATTCTATTTTCTATTACAAATGTATGCACTGGAATATATAAAAGAACCTTATACCTACTAGTAAGCAAAAAGCGAAACAGTTTCTAATGAGTTTCCGTGTTGATTCACCATTAATTTCCAACCCTCGTTTCCAAACTAGGGGTTGAGTATCCCCATATTTACTTACATTTTTAAATCGCCCGGCAGCCATTTGCATTCCATTTTTGTGCATTGATTTGGCTTCGTAGGCTTTTAAGAAGGGTTGTTCCGTAAAAGGAACTAAAGTTTCAAAAACACTACTGCGCTTCTTTCGGTAAAAGATAATGCTACACAATCTGTCCTGAATTGCGGTATCTATTCTTTCTAAACATAATTTGTCAGACCAAACAATAGAAGACAACTCCTCGTTGACTAAGTATTGATCACAATTTCTCTGTCAATATCAAATTCATTTAAGTGCCTATGATGAATGAAAGAAAATCAGAGATCAATGTATCCCAAACATATGCACTGAAATATCAGCACAACCTCCCCTGAGCAAGCATTAATCCGTTCCGTCATCACTTGAACTTAATCCTTTAGTCGTATCCTACGGCGTTCATGGAAAAAGAGGGCCACGGCACGACAAATTTATTGCGAGATATACAAAGTTAACCTTTAAAAATGTACAATGTGCGTACATAGATAACACAACTCTATTTGCGCGTTTAGAAATCCGCCAATCGTGATTGTTATGAAACTTCAATTTCCACATACACTTGCTGTTTTCTCAGATCAAAAAAGGAAGACCAGGCATTAAAAGACGAAAGAAGAAGACATTACATTTACACAACTTGCTTTGTCTTTAACTATCAGTGACTTTAAGAATCCATGTAATATTCGAGAATGTTGTAATTTTGAACTCCTTATGTAATGGCGACATATTTGTGACATTTACTGCCAGACAGTGGCGTTTTTCCAAGCCTTTAATATCACTGCACTAAAAGAAAATATATATTGTTTATGCTGTATCAGTACTTTGTATAAGTACTATTCCTACTCTATGATAATAATCAGCAGAACTTGGTACGCTTCAATATTTCGGTTAAGTCTATATTTATTTGGTCTGAAGTGGGAGGTAAATATTTATTTTATTTCTCTTAGCATTTCAACTTATCAAGTAAATGTAGGCCGTGCGATAAATGAATACCGCCGAAACTTGTTTTCGGTAACGAAGAAAAAAAACGAGATTTAAACGTCTCTCGCGGTTTCGTAATTGCATCTAATTAGTTTCGTCGGTGAACTTTACTCGATATTTTAACGAATCTTCACATTCGTGACGAATGGATGACTGTGATAATTTTATCGGTAGTAACGTAATACTTAAAGCACAACGTTTATTGCGGTTTCTCAATCTTCACGGCAGACATTTCGATAAAAACTTTCATTTTGTTAATTTTGTAGTTGTAGTTAAGTTTTTAGTAATTGAATAATACATAATCATAATACATAAGGATGTATACTGACTGAATTTTACATGCATTTCTACAACCAAATTGCAGTTTTAACGTAGTTGGCATAATTGGAATGAAACTGCACACCAACCCTGCAGTCCAATTATACACAAAGTTACTACAATTTGGACTACACACTTGATTTGCAGGTTTTCACTTGTAATGCAGTCTGTCTATGCCATCAGAGTTATGTTATACAATTTCCGGTGAGTTTAAATATCTTACAGAAGTAGGTAACGTTTCCTATAGTAAAATTTATATTTAAAAACCAGTCCAGCTGAATTAGAGAATAATTATATTACCTGGTGACATATATAGGTATCTAGTGCTCTATAATTTAGTTCAAACACTTCCTAATGTACAGATTTAAAAATACATTATGTACCTACCTATACTGTAACATTATACAAAATTAGTCATTTTTTCTTCATTTAAGTATGTACTTCGTAAATAAGTTTAGTTTAAGTATGGCTTAGATAATTTTATGTATAAACAGATATATATTCTAGATCAATAAAAGCGTGTTAAAAAGGAATCACTTGAGTAGTTTTGCGCACTTCACACTTCACTTGAGAGCCGCTGACGTCACGCGGTAGAAATCAATTTGCCACGCTGTTGTTACCTTGTTCTGTCTTTTCCGCACGACATATGTTTTATTAATAAGCTTGTCATTATTTGCAAATGTTAATCCGATCGCCCTTTATATAACAGCTGAGATTCATCTATAAATCCAAAAGACTGTAGAACCAACTGGCTTGCGTAGGTACCTACTCGTACATCTAAAAATAAAGTCGGGCAAGTAAGGACCTGGAGATATTAAATTCTTTAGGCCTCGGAGAGCACGATAATCTTTAAACTTGGTTGTCATAGTAGGTAGTCGTCAAAACTTACTGAGTGTCTGATTAGCGATCTGTAAACATACGAATACGACATGGATTGGCCACTAATGTGGGCCATTAAATAGATTGCAATCAAGTTCAGCATCATGTCTGATTGAAAATAGTCACTTATAAATATTCGTTATATTTGGAGACTCGTTTAAAGATTTATTCACGCTACGTAACCTACCTCGTCCGCAAATTATATACCAACTCTTGCTACGGTGTGAACTACAGCTTGGCTCTATTCTGAAGCTCCAGCTTCTTTTTAGTTATCTTGTATTTATTATTTTATTTTTCTTACCAATGTCCGCCATTACGTCCAATGATTGAGTTTAATATAAGTACCAACACGTGTCAATCATGACTCACCTTGATCAAGAGAAAATCCATGTCATTGTTTTGATGTTACTTGTAGTCCATAAAACCTGTGATCCACCGAGTTCCTACTACCAGAATAAATCGTAGATCATTTTACCTGCATAAATTAGACTAGATAATAGGCATAAAAAATTTTAGAAAAAATGTTGGTAGTGTTAGACACGTCACTAATAGACAACCAGTCGACGCCCCGGCCCCGATTAGCTGTCATAGAAACAATGTTTTTCGCGCGCTTTGAAATATTACTAACTTACAATAAAATTATATCTTAGAATAAAGGGGTGAGTTTAAAATACTCAAATCTTTAATAGTAGGTACTTTTCAAATTTTGCAAATAAGTGTCAGTTTTTTGTATGCAACTGCTCGGCTACCGAACATGAGGCTCGTAACATAGGCTGTTTCTTTTCTTATGACGCCTGCAAACTGAGAAAAAAATGAGACGGCACGAAATATTTTTTTATTATAACAATATGGGTATCAAATGAAAGCTAGTAATTAGACCGTAGAATATAGAAGTATAAAGTAGTGCTATTTTGACACAACTTAAGTTAAATAAATTATTATAAAACAAAAAATCTATTGACTGAAAAGGTAAACACAGGTAGGGACTTTGTACTACGTGCTCCAGGCGGTGACAGAAGTAGATAGTTTTTGTAGTTTTTCGTAATTTATGTTTTTCACCGCCTGCAGCACGTAGTACGAATAGGTACTTAATTGTTTTTACATTTTCAGTCAATAGATTATAAGCAGCAGGATGTTTTAGTTTTTATGTATGTATATATTTTTTAATTCGTAACGTGTTTTTCGATAGTTACCAATGGTTACGTTTGTTTTGAAATCGCAAATGACAGTGGTGTGGCAGTGATGTAACCGATGTTTAAATGTTTGTATGAATTGCCAATTGTTACCGACGCCACATGCCAAACCCAAACTTTTGTCGATTTTTATTAGTATTTTTTATATGGTGATGGTGGTGGTGACGGTTAAAGAATCTTATCTAAATAAATTTGAAACAATCGCGACATAAGAAAGACATTCACTCAAAATTATTATTAAAAATGACCTATATTATTTTATGAACACGAAATTAACTAACGTAACGAAATCAAAGGTAAGAAAAGAAGGAACACTAATTGATTTTATCAAGTGAAAATATTGCAGTATAATATGTATTACGTACATGTGTACTAACGTGCTCAATTAATGCCCTTCTATTTTAAGTTGGTTGAAAATGTTTTTTTTTTTCGTAAGATGTACCTAATTATAAATCTGTACCAGTTATAAACGCTCGTTAGCTTTTCAAATAGCATTGGTCGCATACCGCTGTAGTCACCAGATGGTGTGGTGAGTAGAATTCTCATCTGAGTGGAGCCTGACGGGGCAACGCGCTCAGAGGACTGCGGTCGTGTTCCTTCGGAAATCCCGGGGTCCTCTTCGTAGCGCAGAGGACGGCTACCCTAGTTTAGTGGGTAAAAATCCCACATAACCCTTTTGAAGATTTCCCCCTCGAAAACAAAAAAAAACTTTTAAAATTAGCATATGTGATAAAGTTAAAGACGGAGTAACATTCAAACGAGGCGTGGTAGTGATGTAACCGATGTTTGAATGTTTGTATGAATTGCTGATTGTCACCGGTGCCGCGTGCCAAAACAAACATTTATTGCCGATTTTACGAGTACGTCTCCTTTACTTAGCTTGTATGTATTTGTGCAGATTGCAATCAACGCTTTACGCGTAGGTGAATCATTAAACAGAAGCTAATATTGTTAAACATTTATTATATCGATTAAAATGGAGTTATGAAGTTGCAGCTGTTCCAGGCTACGGCTATATGTCGTACCTAAACTTATATTATACAACTAGCTTTTTCCCGCGGCTTCGCTCGCGTTAAATTTGTAGTAAAACAATTCTCCCTTCCCTATACTGTGAAGATTTCCTGCTATCTTTGGAATATCTAAATTCATATACTATAATTTTACTTATTTATTTAATAGCCAGCGTTTGCAATGTAAGCGCAAAAAATGTGTTTATTTACGACTTCACATTAGAAATCTTGAAATTATCAGTGGTTCTCTTTATTATACATATAAAGCTTCCTCTAGAATCACTCTATTAAAAAAATGCATCAAAATCTGTTGTGTAGTTTTAGAGATCTAAGCATACATACATACAGACATAGGGACAGACCCGGGCAGCGGCTTTGCTTCATACTATGTAGTGATGATATACCACAGTTAATATACCTACTGTGCCGTGTATGGTCTATGTAACCTAGGGCAACAGTATTTCCCCTTACATTTTCCAGGAAAGTTCCCCTTTCCCTTATTTCCAGAAATCCTCACCCTTAATAATGTGCACTTGTTTTTGTTTATTAATGACATTAGTACACTATGTAGGAAGATCTACAGTGTATATTGGAAATAAGGGTTCTTACTTACCCGAGGCGTTCCAACTTAGTTCTCAGGGGTTACAACGCATCTGTGGCCGACCTCAGGTAGGACTGTGATCTTATCTGGGGTTGATTACAGATGTCCATGGGCGACAGTG
>DWRC01000105.1:0-10880 GCA_018250675.1 Astraptes naxos | reverse complement strand
CACCCTTCAAACCAGAACACAGCATCGTTGAACACTGCTGTTATAAGGCAGAAATAGGTGTGGCGGTGGTGCCGCCGAAGTCGAACCACAAAGGGCTCTACCACCTTTAAATATGATTTTTATGTACCTTGCGCTTTAACAGTGTTTAGTGTGTGTTCATCTTTTCCCACACTTCCACTGTCCCAAAAAATCCCGACTCACCTATTTCTATTCTATTTCTCCTGCATACCTTTGTAATAATGATTTAAACATACCTTATTAATAAGTGATAAGAAGTTTTATTTTTAGTACTTACTACAATATTAGCAAGAACCTGTAATGTATGGAAATTGTATAATTGTTGTTTTGTAATGTCCCATTCGCACTATATGAATTACATCATTGTATATTTTTGGAACGTTGTACTTCTGTCCATATGCTCATGAAAAGTGGCCATAAAACCAGCAAGTTAGATAGTTACCAATTTCGCCACACCACTGCCTATCGCCCTAGAAGTTTTACGACTTATTAGCGGAAAGGTGTTTATGACACCAATGATTGACATTCGCCTTGAAGATACCGGTTTATCCAGTTATTGATAGTCGACTGGCCATTTCACGTAACATGATAGACAGGTGTAAGGAACCGTGACTGTATTGTACAAATGAAAGCTGCCTATAAATGATAGCCTATTTAATTATTGATAAGATATCTCGCGTATGATGCCTATATTTCTCGTAAGTTGTTCGAATGCTGAGTTAGGTATTGTCGCTTGAATTCTACACCGCGTAAATCAAAACTGATAAGTTTTCGGGGCCGCAAAAATATCATTTAGTACGACTTATTGTTATCTTTATTAAAAAATCTCTATTAATTTGCTACAAATAAATTAAGAGATATTTTAAATAGAATATATGTATAAAAGGAAAGCTCCGCTATTCTGAAAACCACCTAACACTAAATTCCCTACAAAAAATTAAATGGTAAAAAAAAACCTGTCCTAAATAGTTGTCAGTTACGGGGTGCCTAACGATGTGTAACTTAAGCGATATATGTATTAGAAGCACTTTGTACCCAAAAATGGCAAATATTTAAACAAGGGGAAAGTAAAACACTTAACTACATTTAATCTAGGTACTTCGTCCTTTCACTCCTTATCATGTTTTCCGGTTAGAACATGCCCTTGTTAATTGGAAAATTACTAAGATATTTACATAGGTCAGCTGAAGCATAGAATAAACACAGTTATCTGGTGATCTTCCGTGGACTTATGATAAGCGGAGGTGACGTGGTCCTGACTAACCCGGCCACCACCAGGGTTGTCCATCGCCTCAATATAGTACTTTATTATCTTTTTTGTCAGATAGCATCAGCATCATTGTAAACTCATTTGTTAAGCATTCATTCCTATACTCATCCATCATATTATGTGTAGGCTAAATATTGGTAGTAAAAACCATAGCTGTAGTTACATGTATGTAGAGTACACGAAGAATCATCACAAACTCAAAACTTTCTTCCGTTCTATACCTGCGACTGACACATATATTTCAGAATCAAAAGAAAATAGATTTTTTTGATTAACTTATATTTTCATAAGTTTGAGTTTTTATTATTTATAATATATATAGGAACTATAGTTTATATTAATATTTTATTATAGTTTATATTAGTAATAGTTAACTGTGAACCCTAGTCATAACTGGCATCGGCGTATTTGACGTGAATCAGAGCTGACTGCTCATTATTAATAATTACAAGATTACATCAAAGTTAGTCATACAAGTGTAAGAAGTACGCAGTTTACTTGTAAATTGTGATCCAATAAGTGATGTTCAGCTGCTTTGGTAAAGAAAAACGGTAAAGACAACTAATTTAGTTAATATTATGTAAAAAGAAGCAAACGTGCATATAGCAAGAGTTTAAACTAAAACTAATTATTATTACTCCTGAAGACTGCGATAGAACGCCTCCCAATAATAAATCTGTCTGAACACACCATAACACAGCAACGTTAAATGGTTCATCTTAATTGCAGCAGTGTGTGAATATTTTCTATTAAAAAAATTAAAATCTAAAAAAAAACAAATTTAATTTTTTTGTTATTGATTTAACAAAATCCAATATTAAATTGAAAATCAACATACCACACAGATATCCACGTTTGTGACGCTGATTTCCCGCAAAATCATTTTACGTGTCTAAATAAGCCTTATGGAAGCCATCAATAATGCATCGGTGCAATATAAGGGATAATGGCGTAAGACCTTACGGGGAACAATTTATTCCAGGATATACTTAACGATAGCTTTGTGGGCATCACACTATTCTTTGCGCGAATGCCGACAGACTCTAGGAATCAATTGGAATAACCTCAGTAATATAGTAAGATCACGCATCGAATTCTTACAATTGTTTTAGATTCTTGTCGATTCTGTATTCTGGTTTGATGAGTATGGTAAGGCAGGCAGGCACACTTACGAAGACCGATTTTATTAGCAATGTTGGTTTTATATTCGCACCCAAAAAGGTTCCATTTTAATAGATGTACATTTTCAGTCAGGGATTCAGTCGCTTCGTAAAATCTGCGGAACTACATATTTTTATTACTTAAAAATATTTGATTATATTAGAATTTAATCAGGTACATAATTTTATATTGGTATATTATTTTCTCCGTGTCAATCGACTAATCGGACGTTGGGGATCGCGACCCCAGCTAGACCTTTTCCAGATTTTAATTTTAGTCCAAAATTGTATACGAATTTATAACATAACAAAGACAGTAAATCTCTTATACTGGCCTTGACTGACTTACGGCTTTAGTCGTCTTTTCTATTTAATGATCCAACTCTATTTATTTTCTAGGGCGGGGCGCAGAAGGCGGAATCCCCTGGCGCTGTACAATGATGACGATGGCCACGACCTCAGCGACCTGGGCATCGGCACTTCCAGCACCAAGAGCAGCCTCAGTGAAGACTGTGACACACACAGTTTGGCTGTAAGTGATGCTTTCCTTATAACATCTGCTTATCTGAAGATCAAATCTGAAAGTCTTCATGGCATATTGATATTATGATATAGACTTGTTCATACGCGCTTTATCTATTCACCATGTGCCAAAGAACTTCAATAAAGAGATTATGAGAGGTCATCAGAGATGAAGTTGGATAAACAATTTAAAAACCGTTATAATAATTTAATGTAACTAATATTACTATGATTTCAGAGCGATGGAATGGACCTGGACAAAAACCACTCAGACGTGGACAACATGTCTAATTGCGATAACACCCGCAAACTCGGCTCAAGTGCCAACGAATACGACACCTGCACGACCACGACTATCAGCTCTCCCGAACCCGAAGAGTACACATACGAGGGTGCCATAGAGGGCTACAAATCTAGAATTATATCACAAACTAACAGTAACATTGTCAAAACGGTCGTCAACAACAACCTCAAGGAAAAATCACCAGACAAAAGTAACGGTGACGTAAACAGAATCCGAACGAGCGTTAGTAACAAAATTGAGGAGAAACTATCGTCCTTCCAACAAGAAAGAGTGAACGACACCAAAAATAACAATCAGAAAAAAGACTTACCGAAAGTCGATATTCACAAAAGAAGAGAACAGTTTGAGAGGGAAAACTCTCAAGAGCTACAAATAAATAAACCAAAATTACCTGATATTTCAAACAAAAGGTCTATAAAGGAAAGACTGTCTAGTTTAGAAAAATTCACAGAAGAAATGCATGTGCAAAAGTCTACAAGCGACCTGACGAAGTTACCTACAGAAGTGCGGCCTCTAAAAGAGCGCTTGTCTTCTCTTGAAAAAGTCAAATCTGCCTCCACGGAAGTTGACAAAGGAAAGCGGCTTTCAAATGGAGACTTAAGTAATGCAAGATCACTTAAAGAGCGTCTCACTAGTTTGAAGACACAAAAATCTGAAGAGGAAGTAAAATTTACTAAAGTTGAGGTTAAAGATGTGTCGATGAGTCTTAAGGAACGGCTGTCTTGTTTAGATGCAGCTAAAAATAAGGAAATACCTAAGATATCTGTGGAAGATGAAATCGCCGCTAACAATAAATCGGCGAATATAAACATCAGCGACGAAGCAAAGGATAAAATGTCAGATAATTTTATGAAAACTAATTTGTCAGGTATTGAGAATCAAATGCAGAGTTTTTGCCGCTCTCTTGATAGCTTGGACATTAACGGACAGTCTTCTCCAAACTCCTTTGAGCGAGTTCAGAGTTTAGAAGACTTTGATTGCGCTGATTTGCAAAATAACACTGTTCCGAGTGACATTGAAACTGAAGACAGTGGAATACATACAGCCAGGGATTCGTGCATACCCGCAGACGATATCGCAGATTTGACTCAAGTAGCTTCTCCCATTGGAGAACCTATGATTGAAGTTTCTGAGTACGAATCTTCTAACGAAGATAGTATTATGACATTGGAGCCAACGAAAATTCCTATCGAATTAATATCTGAGCCTGTTCAGACTGTAACAGCAGATCCTATTATAGAAGAAGTTGAAGAACAAGATAGCAAAACTGAAGATAGTGACAGTGCTAGCAACTATCTTCAAGCGGTCTCACAGCCAGAAGAATTAAGTGTTACCGACGACGTGACGGAAATACAAATGGATAAAGAAGATGAAGACACGTTAAAGAGTTTGGAAAATCAAGACTCCAGTGTAAGTCTCAATGAGCCTGGATCTACATCGTCAGACACCGATACTGTGGTGTTTCAGGGGAAAATGACTATACACTTGAACTTGAATGAAATATGCAATAATCTAAACACTGGTGCTGGAAACAATTCTAACACTAACGATATTAGTACTAACGACACTTCTAACAGCAAAAGCATGCCAATGGTAACTGTCTCTAATATTACAACTACCACTAACATCTCACCGAAGAATTCCATTGAAACGCTTAGAACATTTAGCGATAACGATTCACTAACTCATAACATTGTTGATGTAGAATCATCTAAATGCTCGCCAGATAACCAGGTTGTAGGTATCGACATATCTCACCTCAGTCATTCTACATCTCACAACGCTCATGAGTGTAATCAAAGCGACATAGCCATCAATACAGGTAACAAAGATGTAGCGGTAAGTAACACTCAAGATTCTAATCCATTTTGGGAGAAAAGAACCAAACGTTGCATAGAGCCTAATAGACGTAAAACTATTTTGTTTATTAATAACAAAGTAACAGTTAAATCCGCGATTAATTCTAGTAACACTAGTGTCAAGGAAAGTGCTTAAAAGGGCCTAGGGTTTCATAATTTTCAATATATAGCCATACGATTTCTCAGTATTGCCTAGCAAGTTAGATGAGAAAGAACGTGATGGTCAT
Organism: Astraptes naxos; assembly: GCA_018250675.1. Classification (NCBI taxonomy): domain Eukaryota; kingdom Metazoa; phylum Arthropoda; class Insecta; order Lepidoptera; family Hesperiidae; genus Astraptes; species Astraptes naxos. The sequence goes on along the minus strand of DWRC01000105.1, from coordinate 5,520 downwards.
TAAATTTTATAGAATTTTTATGATCTCGTATATTCTGATACGATTTCCGGTCTTCCGATTCCAACCCACCCTAATTATACCTACATTAGAAAATGCCTTACATTGAATATATTTGGTATACTAATTTTCTAATTCTCATACATCATACCTTAACAGTATTTATAATACGATTAGTCTTCACGTTGTATCTAATAAATTCATGTGTTAAAACAAAGTAATATTAAGCTGTAGGGGAAGTAGACAATTTAAATTATTAATTCAATTTGTAACAGTAGATAAACAGGGTAAATGTGGACCCCAGTAGACACACATTACATAAATTATGATATTACAAAAATAGAACAAAAAAGTAGAATCAAACACTCGTCATAATCAACCACCATTTAGTAAATTTGTTCTTTAAAGTGATATCTGTAAATTCATTATATCGAAAATATATGTTACATTGTTATGTATGTCTTTTATTTATGTACATATTGTATATCCTCTCATATATATAACATCTTTAGATTTTCATTATCCTATATAAAGTATGTATGTAAATTGAGCTAAATGCGTATGAAATCAGAATCCGCCACTACTGAGTATGATAAAAGCAATTCCCTTATCAACGAGAAGCATATCTTTAGCAAACAGCCCATATCTTCTGATTATGGCTTAGTAGGGTAAACGTCGTTCGCAGAATAGGCTCCTTGCCGATGCTCGTAATATTGTACTGATGCTATTTTTAAAATATCTTTATCGATAGGAACCTTGCATCAGCTTTGGGTGATGGGTTAACAAGGTAAGACAAGTTTTACGTAGAGTTTGCGCTTCATTCTAACACGCATTCCGCCGCATACTGTGCTAACTGTGCCATGATGCTTATGTTCTCGCATGTGTCCTTTATTTTTCTTATTTTCTCTTTATAATTTTCTTTTACAGTGATTTTGTTAATTTGTGCTTTGTTTTTATATTTTGAAGCGTTGATGTTATTAATGATTTCGATATTTGACTTGATTTTAATCGAATTTTTTCAACTCTCCAGGTCATAGACGCCCTAGAATTAGCATTCAAAGAGTTAGATTCAGAAGATAATATTACTATTGATGATACGATGGAGGATTCTGACCACAAGTTAGATGAGGTAAAGCCGGATAACAAAAATGTACAAAATATAGATGCTTTGCTGGATTTCGACATGGATAACAAAGTGTCTGTGACACCTTTGTATGAAAACATAGATATATTCTACCAAAACTCGGCATCGGATGGAGCAGCTTTCCCATTAGATTTACCATCCAACGTACTTGAACCTCCTAAAGAGAAACCTCCACCGCCACCCATGGAAGATAATGGGGTAGATGAATTGCTTGGCAACGTACGTATAATATGTTTTCATTACTTAAATTTATTTATAAATAAAAAACAACCTGACCTGATTTAAAATCACGAACAAAAATTATATTTATTTTCGTAAAGTACATATTCCTAATTCCACTTTTTAAGGGAAACTTCAAACATACAAGCTCCGCACGACGCATTAAAAAAGAGATTCGGAACAAGCGCACCAGTTTCCTTGGCATCGAAGGCCAAGTTGATGACAGCTACTTAGACGTTGACCTGACACTCGCTCCGCGCCCCGACATCACTTCCTTCCTCCAAGAAGAGACCAAAATAGAGAAGCTTCTCTACAAGAAAACCCTGTCACATGATATGGATGCAAAGTTAAGAGATAGCAGGGATTCTGGCGTAGATGTAGATAGGGGACCGTCAGCTGAGGCTTGGTACAAAGGTCAGTCGTCTCCCGAGACGTCAAATCCGCATAGCAGACAAAATAGCGAGGTATGAGATGTTCCTTTATCTTTTGATAATATCTCAATAATTATACATAATAAAATTATGAGTCGTTCACGTAGGTAAAAATAATTACATTGATGTTTGTTTTATCTAACTACATGATTTAATAAGTTGATAAAATCTTCGAATCAGTATCGACGCCTTATTCTTCTAATCTTTTGTCAATACTTTACGTGTAATCATTATAATCATTTCAATGTTTTTAACTGACTCATGAATTCCTTTCTTTTCGTAAGAAATTTTTTTCTTAAGTCTTTTTCGCTTTTGCAAAAGGAAAACTTTCTTCATTACAGCCATACACGCACATCACAGTGACATCGGACGAAGAAGAGAATACTAAAAAGAAATCTGAACAGACGTTCAACAATCACCTCGCCACTAAACTGTCAGGTCTTACCGAGACAGTAGAAGCTGATGACAAGATCGAACATTTGGATAAGAAACTACAGCAGCAACAGGTAAGCGAATGAAATGCGATTAGTGAAGATAATGTTATCCACTGTGTGATTACGGCACGGAATTTGAGCTCTATCGGGGTTTTAGAAGACATTTTTGAAAATATGTAAAGTGAAGCTAATTACACGCGAGGTAGCTTTATAAATGAAATCACATAAGATTTTGTTACGTAAGAATGTATTAGTGAAATTTGGTTTAATACTTGAGATTAAAAAACAAAAAATATATAATCGGATTGGTGATAAATGGGCCGTTAATATTTGATAGTATCTGATACTGATACATTCCATTGTACATATATTTCACAAAGTTGAAACCTTAAGAACGATTATTTATGTATGAGATTTTTTTGTAAATCAATTGCATTTAATTGTTTACTCGTATTGAACTTTGGTCGATAATATGGAATGCCTGCTTCTTAATAGAATTTTATTTCGTCACATATCTCTTCAAAATATAGATCGATAAATTTCTAAGATTCAGATTTCGCGCCCACCGATAAAACATTCGTAAAGTAATCATTAGCTTCATCAACACGAAAAATCTGATGGATTACTTAAAGATAAAGGTATTTTAATCACCTGCAAATGTCTTTTGAAATACCTAAATTATTAGGCAAATTTCACGTATTTTTGTTTGCTATCTATGTATATTTCGTTTCATTTATTGTTAACGTAGATCTCGTAGCATAGTTTTAGTTTATTTTTGGGTTAAAGAGATTTCGTCTCGAATTTCTTTTGTAGTTATTTCATAAACATTTAATGCTACTTGAATTATTTTTCCAAATTCGTTGCTTTTGTATGCGAATATTTAAGCATGTTAATAAATATAGGATAGATTAATGCTAAAATGTTATATAGCTTTCTCAGTGCTTGAGAGGCCGTATAAAGAATGTATATAGACATAGTTTAAGATAGCAATATGTACCTTATTCCTGATTGTTATGGAAGTTATTTCAGCAACAGCTTTGACTATTAATGGTTATGGGACTCTGCTATTTGTGTAACGCCATTTGTATCGTGGATCGCTGGAAACCACTAATCTTTCATCTTGTGTTCATAAAATATATAGTGTAAAACCACTAAATTTAAGAAAATATATCTATCAGTTGTTAGTTATTCTTGTTTAAAGAAATATTTATCACTGTTAAATAGCTTAAGTATATTATTTTTATTATAATGGCTCCCTATAGGTCAATTGATAACGATATGGTCGCCCAACGATGGGTGTGGGCTGTACCTATTCTATAATGTAAGGTTGTAGTTATTTTCTTAGGAAACAAGTTTAAAATTTGCCACTGGTTTTGGCTTAATAAAAGTGGAAATTTTCTTTGTAATGCTGCAAATAATTAAAAAAGCTTATCTTAATGCTTCTCTTTATTCTTTATAAATAGATATTACTTTCCTTTGAGTAGTTTTATATACTGTGGTAGTTGGTAGACTGTCCGTAGATTTGATTAGTACTTAGTATGTATGATTCCTAACGTTAAATAAAAAATATTTATATCACAATATACAGCCTTTTATTTGCATCTGCACCTTGTAGAACACTTCTAGCTGTGATGCGCTTTGCATGTAGTTTGATATTGCAAATTAGCATATTAAGTTTATAATATATAAAGTTGTTTTTTACATTAGTTTTTTTGTATCAGTTCAGTTTGATACATTGCATTTATCAATAAATCATTACCGTTAACCACCATGTAGGAAACATTATATTTTTGTGTACCAAAATCACTGTAAAAAATTTCAAATTCAAAATTTAGATCACCTTTCTAAAAATGTATTTATAATACCTTTATCATTTATTTTAACTTACATAAGTTACTACCGATTAAAATGATAGCTTACACGTTATTGGCTTCACTGTTTCAAAATAATGTTTAAAGACAACAACACAAACTACTAAGTAATTGAGTTATTAATAATTACTTCAACAAAGTTTCGGACAATATAAATATGACTATCAAAGTGAACACAAACAAATATAATGGTTCCGTAAGCTCACTACGATTTTGTGTGTAAATAACAAGATGTGCGGCGGCCGGAGGCGCGCGGGCGGCGGGCGCGGCGGGGGGGACGATGGCAGCAAGGTGACTGATGTTTTACACTGCTAATACACTCACATGTGGAACGCATGCTTTTGGATCGCTGTTTGCGAGACACAATTTTATATTGATGGTCTATTAACCAAATTAATCGCTGAAAATATCAGCTAAAGTCTAGTTGATCGAAATTGCAAAAAATGATATTAGTTCGTTTTTCATTTAATTAACTTTTTCATTGAGTTTTGGAAATTATTCATCGTGTTCTTAAATGATTTGAGATTGACTAAATATTTACTTTTGAATATATCTATGTATCTGAGATAAAAACATTTGTTGATACAAAAGTATGCGGTCCTACGAATTGCTAAGCTGTTCTATTAACAATGTTTGGTTTAATGAAAACATTTGTACATAATACTCAAATTAATAATTCAAATCATGTTATTTGTGAAAATTAAAATCATCGTAATAAATGTTACTGCATGCATTGATACAAACATTAACTGTTCAAAACATTTACCTATAATCTTTTTTAGATTTGTGTTGCAAATACATTAATTTCATTTAATCGATATTTAAGGTAAACCGAACATTGTACTTACTTAATCCATTCAATCAGTTACATAATTTCATTTAACTCACGCTAGCTTCAAATCGTCACTATAACCGGAACTAAACAGCAACTAACTCTCAAAACTTCCATCAAGAACTGTCTAATCAATATAACTAACCATAACAGGAAGTACTGCGTTTCGAAAGAGAACTCCTACAATTGGAACAAGAAGAACTGAGACGGCAAAGGGAGAATCTAATAAGAGATCAGAATAGAATAATGCAAAAATCCGTCCAGGACATTTCAACAGTCAGTACTCCGGAGAAACCCCAAATCAGACAAATCAAGGCCGTGAACAATAACTATAGGCATTCAATGCCAAACTTACTCGTCAGCGAGAACTACAAGCCGGTACCCGTTGAACCAGAAAAACCAGTATTTGACGAGAATTTAAAAAGAAAACCTTTCGTATCAGAAGAACACATACAGAGTCACTTCGGTGTAGAAGAGAGTAGAAAGGTGCTGTATGATGACAAGGCGAAGTTTGCCGAAGTTAGACGACAGGTGCCGAACGTGATGAGGCCGCCGCAGCCGGTGCTGCCCCCTAAGCCGAAGAGTCGGGAGT